>JAKTYL010000137.1:0-51826 GCA_030578715.1 Magnusiomyces tetraspermus
GGACAGTGGTGCCAGGAATGACAGTAGTACCGGGCATGTAACCAGAAATACAAGTAGGTGTAGACTCAGTAAACTGGGGTGGAACAGTAACAGTAGACAAAGTAGCACAGGCCTCGAGAGTGACCGTCTCAGGAGCAACAGTGGTGCCGCCAAAGACAGTAGCAGGAATAGGAGAGCCGTTGCTGTCGACAGAACCAGGTGCAGTAGTTGGCTCAACAGTAATACCAGGAATGGTAGTAGTACCAGGAGTGTAACCAGGAATACAAGGAGGAGTGGTCTTCTTCACAGTTGGAGGAACAGTCACAGTGCTAAAGGTATTGCAGGCAATAAGAGTTACAGTTTCGGGAGCAACACTAGTGCCTTCATAGATAGTTGCTGGAACAGGTGTGCCGTTAGAAACAGTTCCAGGAACGGTAGAAGGAGAAACTGAAGTTCCAGGAATAACAGTGGCACCGCCAGTATAACCAGGCAAGCAAGTAGGAGTAGACTTGACAACGGTAGGATACTGGGTGATAGTGCTGAACGTTTGGCAAGCAGACAAGGTAAGAGTTGATGGGGAAACAGTAGTTGAGCCAATGACAGTTGCAGGCACTGGTGAGCCATTACTGTCGACAGATCCAGGAATAGTGGAACCAGGAACAGTGGTTCCAGGGATAACAGTAGTACCTGGCATGAATCCAGAAATACATGTGGGAGTAGACTGAGTGACTGAAGGAGGAATGGAGACAGTACTGAAAGTCTCGCAGGCAGATAGACTGATAGTTTGAGCAGGAATAGTAGTACCTTCGATGATAGTAGCGGGAACTGGAGAATTGTTGCTATCCACTGAACCGGAAATTGTAGATTGTTGAATAGTAACACCAGGAATAACAGTGGTACCAGAGCTATAGCCTGTCATGCATGTAGGTTTGGGCTGTGTGACAGATGGAGGAATGGACACTGTGCTGAAAGTGCTACAAGCAGGTAAAGTAACGGTTGTAGCGGGCACAATAGTGCTTTCAACAACAGTGGCAGGAGTAGGGGTTCCACTGACAACAGTACCTGGTTTGGTGGTTCGAGAAATAGTAGTTCCAGGAACGACAGTAGTACCAGGAGTGTAACCATCAATACAAGTAGGCAATGATTGGGTGAATTGAGGTGGAACAGTGACAGTAGACAATGTAGCACAAGCCTCAAGAGTAACGGTTTCAGGAGCAACAGTAGTTCCGCCATAAACAGTGGCAGGAATGGGAGTGTCATTAGAAAGATATCCAGGAACAGTAGATGGCTGGACAGTAATACCAGGGATGGTAGTAGTACCGCCGGTATAACCAGGAATACATGGTGGTGTAGTCTTGTGAACAGTAGGTGGAATAGTAACAGTGCTGTAAGTAAGACAGGCAGAAAGGGTCAAAGTCTGAGCAGGAACAGTGGTAGCGCCAACGACAGTAGCAGGAATAGGAGTGCCATTGTTTACTGAGCCAGGGATAGTAGAGGGTTCAACAGTGGTTCCAGGAACAACTGTTGTGCCACCAGTGTAGCCAGTCATACAAGTAGGAGTAGGAATAGTAACTGAAGGAGGAACGGAAACAGTGCTGAAAGTGTTGCAAGCGGTCAAAGTGATGGTCTCTGCAGCAATAGATGTAGATTCAAAGACAGTTGCAGGAATAGGAGAGCCATTCTTGTCGATAGATCCAGGAACAACAGAACCAGGAACAGAGGTTCCAGGAAGAACAGTTGTACCTCCGGTGTATCCAGTCATACATGTGGGTGTAGGTCTAGAAACTGTAGGATACTCAGTGATAGTGCTAAAGGTGAGGCAGGCAGTCAGAGTGTAAGTCTTGGCTGGAATACCTGTCTCGGGGAAAACAGTAGCAGGAATAGGAGTGTTATTGATGAGCGAGCCAGAAATAGTAGAAGCTGGAAGAGTGGTGCCAGGAACAACTGTGGTGCCACCAGTATAACCAGACATACAAGTTGGAGTAGGGACGGTAATCGCTGGAGGAACAGTAACGGTACTAAATTTGTTGCAAGCTGTAAGAGTGACAGTAATAGCTTCAACAGATGTGCCTTGATAGACAGTTGCAGGAACTTGTTGGCCATTGCTTTCGCTCCCAGGAACAGTGGATGGTGCGACCGAGGTTCCAGGAATGACTGTTGTGCCACCAGTATACCCAGTAAGACAAGTTGGAATAGACTCAGAAACAGTGGGATAAAGCGTAATTGTGCTATACGTTTTGCAAGCTGTGAGAGTGTACGTTTGTTCTGAAATAGTGACACCATTTACAACTGTAGCTGGAACAGGAGTGCCGTTGTTAACTGAGCCAGGAATGGTAGAAGGAGCTACAGTTGTTCCAGGAACAACTGTTGTGCCACCAGTGTAGCCAGTCATACAAGTAGGTGTTGGAATAGAAACAGTTGGAGTAAGAGTAACAGTAGAGAAAGTTTCGCATGCTGAAAGGGTGATTGTTTTGTCAGGAATGACCGTTCCAGGATAATAAGTTCCAGGAATAGTTGTGGTGTCCGAAACAAATCCAGGAATAGTAGAGGGCGCCACTGAAGTACCAGGAAGGACAGTAGGGCCTCCAGTAAAGCCACTGATACAAACGGGAGTAGGACGCTCGACGAAAGGAGGAGAAGTGACGGTTGGCACATCTGGAACAGCGGTTGACGTAGGAGGTGGTGTAGTTTCAGGTTCAGGAGTGGGTTCAGGAGGAGTACATTGACCAGGAGGAATAACGGAGGGCATATTACATTTATGTAGTAAAGGCTTAAATGTAAACTGGTAAAACTGATGGAAAGAATCAGCACCACTAAACATTTTAGCGCCAGTAAAGTTGGGTGTTCCGTGAATAGGACCAAGAGCAAGACCTTGACCACAGGCCATACAGTCATTAACAGTTTGGGGTCTCATACCGAGCTTAGAACAGAAACAGTCTTCCATTGAACCACAGCCATGAATAAAAGTCATGGCACGTTGACAAGATTTCCAACAATCGGTAGGTGCAGTACATACATCGCCAGGAGAAGGAGCACCATCGGTGTCAGGGTTCTTGAACTTCCAAAATGTAGCATCTACCGATACTAGGTAGACGCTGAAAAATAAATACAAATGAATGAATTGTCTCATCATTGTAGTTGGTAATAAAAGAGTGAATGGACAAGACTAAAAGTGTTTTATAAAAAGGAAAAAGGACCCTGATGATAAGGAAATTGGCTACTTTTATAACATAATGGTCATTAAAAATAGAGCTTGACAAAACTGTTTACAGAACATGGTAACCCGAATCAATAATTAGGATTGATGCTGGCATCAATTGAAATTCCAAAACAATATGTGTGCATGATATCAACATTGTCAATATGAAGCAAAAATAAATAAGTTCAATAATATTTATTACTTTCGATATGATGCTCATATAATTCGCTTCGACAGAAAAAAAAATCCACATTTTGTACCAGTTGTCATGTATTCATATACTCATCGAAAACCTAAGTAGCCTATGAAATAAGATATCAATAGCATACAACTTTTATGGAGGTATCTGAAATTTAGAAGACAATGGAAGCATGCTCTAGTATTTGAAAATTAATGAATGAAATGGTTAAAAGTTCACCAAACCCTCAGTACAAATTTTATTAAAGAAATATGAGCATTCATAATTTTAAGGCATGTTGCAACCTTTAGTTTTGCTAAGATTTGGGTAATCTGTAAAATTAGACTATCAATTGAGTATGGTATCATAGCCCTGGTAGTTTGGCGAGTAATATGTAGCAAAAATTGACATAATTAAAGGATTTTGTCGTTATATCTACAGCCCTTTATTGTTATTGATATCTCTTTTCCAACTATCAATGGTCATCATCTAATGAACTGAAACATCAAAAGATAGCTGTAGACCATATTAAGAAATTATTAGGTGGTAAATTAATCTTGTTTCCATTTTTGGGCTCTAGTATAACCAGAAATGGGTATTTTACTGGCGTTTTATGAAACAATAACTAATTACAAATGTAGCTAACATTGATTATATTTAAAATGAATAGCATCACTTCACACACTCTGAAAAATGGTGGAATTTAAACGAAAATCCATAGCATCAAAAACACAAAACCCTTAATCCCAAAAAATTGGTGCCTGGTCAATGTATACATTTCGCACATTACTTTTTAGATTACTTGTGAACGGTGAATAATGCCATTTATGTGAGACAGTCCAAGGTATTTGTAATTTTTAACATAAACATATGTTAGCACTATGCTCCTCAAGATTTTTTGAGCATTTATTAGTGAAAACAGAGAATGATTAAAAAACGGAAAAGCGACGGAGGTATATTCATGGCTTTAATTATGATATCAGAGCTCACAATTTTCAAAACAGCCTTGAAGTGGGTATTTCAACTGGCCAGTACCAAATTTGCAAACTTTTCAAATGTTCGACTGTTATTAGAATTATGCTTTGTTATATTGTTTCGACAAATCAATTATGTCATATTAACTGTGTGTGTATGACCGAAGAAAATGCTGTTTAAGAATAAATATACAAGTGAAGTTTACATTATAAGCTTCAATAATTAATGTTTAATGTTAAAAAGCCGGGTAACAAAAATGTGCCTGACACTTTTCTGCAAGGCTGTACCAAGCTCAAAGCCATACCCTTTGGTGTCCTCGATGTACATTTTAGACTAACTGAGTCGTCGCACAACCCTTGTTCGTTCAAATTCGAGAAATTAATTATCATTTTCGTTGAATGGTCTTGTGTGCTAGTGTTGTTTAATATTTGATTTGTTCTATTTTTGAAAAAAAATAGGTGAAAAGAACTTTATAAACCATATTTTGTATCTACATCTACTACAGTGTTTCTTTCCTACAAGAGATTTTATAATGTTTGAGGGTAAGCAAATATTGAAAACAATACCGAATATGGAAGATATATTGGATTCAGGTATACCTGAAATATCACTTTTTCTTATTGTGAGCTGACACAACTCCCTCATTATTTTATAGCATCATCGAGATCTGCTACGCCTTATGGCCGAAGACAAGAAAGTCATGTTTGCAAGCTGTGCCAGCGCGGAAGCAGTCCAAAAACCAACCAGATAGTCTTTTGTGATGAGTGTAATACCCCATATCATCAGCTTTGTCATGTACCACCTATTGATCGACTTGTTGTGGATGTCCCAGATGCTCAGTGGTTTTGCAATGATTGTCAATTAAAAAGACGTGAACGTCCACTAGAAACTGGAATGTCTGGTGAAGGGTTATCACTAGATGTGGTATGTATATTTATTAGTTTTTTCTTGCAAAAATCTCATATGTTAACGCTGTCATTTTTGACATTCTTTGATAGAAAATGACATATCTTTCTTCATTAACAAAAGCTCAGCTGATTGAGTTGATTCAGTTCGCAGAAACTTTACATCCAAAACTACCAATATATTCACCTAATACCCATGCGATTGCTTTAAGAATGCAATTGGAAAACGATAAGAAAGAGCATCATACGACTCAGTCGAAGGTTAATTACGAAGATTTGTTGGTAGATGCTATAAATGCAAAGTCAACAGGCCATGGAGTTGAAATAGCAGATATTTGGAAATGGATTGCGAAGTATGTTATTATTTTTTATTTAGTTGATAATTACTCAATATTTGATCCTTGATAAAGCAGTTAAATACTGACTAACTCTTTTTTGATTCAGAGAAAGTGGTTCGGCAAACAAACTAGACTCAGCTTCTTTACAAGCAGCCACCAGAGCGTTCCAGCGGGCACTGAGACGAGGAAGAATCTTAAAAAGTAATCTGTTATATTTTGTCAATACCAACTACCAACCGCCTTCTGAGCTTTCGCTTTCCCAATATTTATCATCTAGCGTATGTATTTTTAGCAACATTTGATTAATGCTTGAGATTTTTGAGTCTAACTATAGAATTACTGTAATACAGGACGAAGCCATGTTTAGCGATGCCACTATGATTATTCCTCCACCAACTGATGAGGACGACTATTACACATATGATGAGAACGAAGAAGTTTTCAGTCACAAAGTATATATTCGAAGCCATTAGAATAAGCGCTGAAAAAACTACTTTATTAGTACTATTTATTTTATATGATGATTTTCAATTTTATTTGCATGACACTTTGACATAACTTAAAACGTTTAAGGTACATAACTGGTTTGTTTGTTTTTTCACGTTCTAGCATTTACTTTTAGTTGTTTGATTCATTTTTCTTGTATTATATTTATTTTGTTTTTTGTTAAAAAATTTTGTTTTAATTTGATTATGGTAAGTTGTATAACATTTTTTTTTTTATCAGCTTTTTGTGTTTTTTAAAAATCATACATTCAGATTTTATTTTATTTTTTTGAAAATAAGAGTGAATAGCAATGTCAAAATATTTGAATACAGCCTAGACGTTCATTTACTTGTATTTTGAATTAAATACTATTTTATTTGGTAAAACTTGAAAAGATGTTGAATGCCTGGTTATGACGTTTTAAACCAAATTGCACATAATCAAGGTTTCTCGAATAGAATTGGCGTATTTTGTAGCTAAGTTTGGCTGCCCTTGTCCCAATTTTGTGAATTTGTCAGCCAACTGGTTTGACAAGTTTAATGCTTTGATCACCAGCTCATTCGCAAGGGAAAACTCGGTGTTGGAATCCCGAACAGTGTTGATCAGCCTAATTAGCATAACCGCAGAATATGAGCCAAAAAAATGAATTTGATCACTCAATGCCATAAAGTATACACTATCTTTTATATATACCATACCTTCAATAACTTTTATAGCGTGTCGCATCATTCTGCGCAACATGGTGGTGTCCGCAAAACGGAAAACCCTTTCCACATCTGATGGGTTGTTAGCGAGCTCGGTGGTATCAACTGATGATACCATACTACGATGGTTCCAGTGGTACAGGACCAAGAAATAACAAAAATGGTATCCAGTCTCGACAAATTGTGTAGTCGGTTGCTCTGTTGCTCAATGAAAAAAAAAATTGTTAGTAAAGTATTGGTTGAAAATAGTATAAATTGTTCTTATGAATAAATTACTGAAAAACTCCAGATGTTTCAGATAAAGTAATTGATATTTATATGAATCCAAAATGACAATCGTATTGATTGAAATGGATTTTTCATAATAATTGAATGCTTCCCATTGTACGTTGATGAGCATGATTAAAAAACCCGTATAATTCCAAAGTTGTTAAAAAAAAAACTTTTTTTTCTACATTTTTTAACTTCGAATCTTTCAAATCAAAAAGCACTTACCAAAGAGATATCCCCAATCGTTATGCCATTGTTTCAAATCTTCTTCAATGTCAGTTAGTTCCTGCCGCACCTCGATAAAATTATAGATAAGAACCTGAAGGTTGATTTCGGCCACCATACGGCCATCAAAGTTTGTTGAAGCCGTCAAGTCCAGGGTCCTTCGGCATTGGTTCAAACGAACACCATCCAAAACCACCATTCTACCAGATAAGTTGCAATTTCTGTTGATTTTTTGTTTCGTCAAAATTAAAATCGTTAGCCACACAAACAATTTGGGCAAAAAACTTAATGGAAACCAAAATACACTTACACGATATGCACCAAACACAAATGGTTCCATACCCGGTATGCGGTGATTTCATCCATTTCAGTAACGGGCCCTATACCATCAAAAGACATGACCAGTCCAAGAGTATCCTTTGTAATAAAATGCTCTAGTGCAATGGAACTGACAAACCAGGCATCGACAACAATATCTTCGTCTGACAGAGAAGAAGCATATATGGACATAATGGCTAACGCTTGAATGAATTCAATGTTATGTGGTACGATCAACAATGCTTCCCGTAAGTCACGTTGAAGTTTTTCCAGCAAAGAACGCCATATAATTCCCTTAAGTATAGGATCATGGTATCTGATAACAATTGAGCAACAAACCGATAACAACAATGATGAGCGCTTGATCATTAAATCAAGCAGTTTTTCAGTAGTGATATCTGGAGGGAAAGAAACCCACTGGTTATAGTATTTTCGAAATCTATTTGGTATAAGCTTCATCAGTTTTTTGTAGAATATACTAATTGTAAACTAATGTGAGAAATGGTGTACTTACATATCTAAAATTTCTATCGTTTGAGTTCTAGTTAGTAGACCCATGTTTATCACATTCTGTTGAATAGCAATCATTTGCGGGTTTTGTAAACGCTTAATTGGAAGGGGTATATTGTTTGTACTAACCAAGGTTCCAAATGCATTGAATGGCGAGGTGATATATGAGTGGGAACAAAAACCAAATGGTGCAGTTGATGATGAATGGTGTTGTTGCGTTTTTGTACCTGTCAGGTTACTAATTGATGGTGTCATTCCATTATGAATATGAGGTATATTCAGTATGTTCAGGTCAGCGCGTGTTCCATTGTTAAAAGAATTACTCCTGTAGGTAATGCTTTCAGGTACTGTAGGAATTCCACGTTCAGGTTCACGATGACGACTCCCTGTGTTAGGAATTGGGATGCCATCTCGCAGTAACTCTAGTACTTTTGAAACGTTGGTTTCAATATTTTCAAGTCTTGATCAAATTGTTCAACAAGGAGGACCTAAACTTGGTATATGATTGGAATGGTAGGTGTTCCAATTCATAAGTTTTAGGTACATTTTTTCTAAGCGCGTTAGTGTTTTATCAGTACTTTCAGTTTTTGTCAGTATCACGTACCTCTTTCCTATCACTTCATCATTGTTCTCTAATGAATTGTTACTGCTGGCCATGGTAGGAAAAAAGCCTTTTATAAGCTCACTTTCAATGCCATCGTTAGCTTCTTGGACTAGACTACAATCTAGACCTAGTGTAAGGCAACGAAAGCAAGACCTAGAGGTTGGAGCAGAAACACAACGCGTTTTTTGTCGACGACATGTTTCGCAGGCTCGGGCAGCTCGAGTATGCTTTTGAGAAGTTGGTTTTTTCGTGCTATCAGGCGTGTTGGCGTTACTGGGCTGCGCACTAGGTTCTTTAGAGTCGCTTTTATCAGAAGAGTTGGCATTTCTTTGAGTATAGTCATCTTTGGAGCTTAATGACATCAATGGGGAAGAATTCGACAAACCTGGCTTGTGATTAGATTCGGGGTGATTTATGTCGGTTAGCAGCTCGCTTGAATGTGACGATTGGTTTGAATCAGAGTGCCGATGTTGTGAACTTGTATCTTCAGTCTTATGTCGCTTACTTGGTCTTTCAGAATGTTGATATCGAGATTTAGGTGACATGTTAAAGATATTCCAAGATGATCACATCAATAAATACACAGAGTCACGTTAGTGGTGGTGATGGTTAGAAATTAGGTTGTTTTCCTGGAGTATTTTTGTTTTTCTCTTCCATCTAGACTTCACAAAAAGGTTGAAAAACCAACTAGGTTTTTGAAGAATACCTTACATAAGACTTTAAAGTTCACTACGTTTTTACGTTTTACATGGCTATACCTAATATTATTGATTAAGTTGTTATAAAATTGATGCCCATGACGCTATTTCCACTTCGGTGCTCTGGACGAAGGTTGAATAAAACCATTTTTGTCAACGATTTTAGACTTATCCCATTCTCTTGATGTTCCAGGTTTGGAATAATCGTCCCAGTTGAACTCTTCCTGCTTCCTATAATATTCCTTGAGTTCACGAGGAGTGGCTTTTCTCAATGGCTCTCTTTTAGTTTGGGTAGATTCACTGGATTTTGATGACCATTGAAGACGAGAATTGATAGAATCCAACAGTCTCTTAGACTCTGAGTTGCTTGTTAATAGTTTTGAGTGATTGAGTGATTGTTTCACATTGACTGAAGCTGAAGAAGGGTTACCGTGTTCGTCAATGGCACTTTTCGATGTAAACCCACGTCCTTTTTTGACCATAACGGCTTCTCTCCTATCTTCAGGGCCTGTTTCAATACTTTTTTGGGTTGAATGTAGTATTGAATTGCTGGTTTTTTTGTTTTTATGGCTATTCCAATCTGTTAAGAGCTCTTCTTCTTCCTCCTCATCTTCTTCGTAAGCCTGATGAACAATTTTGACCCTTTGGCTATGAGAAGAATGATTGGGTCTAGTCCTGTTCGTACCTGATCCAGTTATACGATTTTGGATTTTATCAAGACCTTTTTGTTTTTTTCGTCCTCTTGTATCTTCTGCAGAGTTAACACCCTCACGTCCATTCTCGCTTGTTTCTGACCTGCGTTTTCGACTACTGCTTTCATCATCATCATATCCTGATATTCTCTGAGACTTATGTTTCATCAAATAATCTTCGTTGCTTCCAGATATATGTTGTTTTTTGCTTCTTCCTACATCTTTTTGCCTCTTGTGTTTGTTGTATTGGCTATCATGTAGTTTTTGTTGAGCTAGTTCTTGTTCTTTTTCTAATAGTGCTTTGTTGTGAGAGTCAGACTGTTGAATCAAGGTTTTTAAAAAACGGGTATTAGGCTTCAGTCCGCTAGATTCTCTAGTAGATGGCTCAGTATCGCTACTGACATAGAGTTTCTTGCTCAAATTTTTTGCATCCTTTTCCAAAAGCTTGACAATGTAATCAGTCGATAATTTATCAACTTTGACTGATGCATTGCGGCGAGGCTCGCTCATACTAATGGTAAAATATATTGTAGGTATTATGAGCTTTTATCTGCTCATTCTTTGGCTTAAAAGTAAATAATATCAATGAATAATTTAGTAAAATAAAACATACTTTTGACCTGATGTTTCAATGGTAAATGCGCTTGAACAATTCAAGGGGCACGGCTAAGGATATATTGTGGTTATTAATCATGACTAATTTATGACGGTGCATTTTTCATATTTCAAGCTTTTGACAAAATCATACGCTTTTATTTTCTTCATTCAACAATTTTTCTAAAGATCAGCCAGCCTCGTATAGTCAAGTACTATTTGTGTCAGGAACCTTTATTTTTGTATCATTTTTCGTTTAATACACATTGACGTATATTAATATTGGTGTCTCATATTAATTGTTTGCATGGATTTGTTACATTATATATTTGGTTCATGATAAATCAGTCCAATTACAACTACCCAATACCCAAACATCGCTTCATTAATGGCGTCTAGTTTCTTGATAGCTTTTGTAGCAGGAATCATTAATGAATAAAAGCACATTACCGACCCTACCCCTGTCTCTAAACAAGACGCATATTCTATTTTTTGCCGGATCATCAGCAAGCCACGCATGCAAATACTACCAATCACGTATCGTATCATTCACTGCAAAACAGCCCGCGACTTCTAGCAAAGTTAGCAGCGCTCGATGTCTTCACACTTCTGCAAATGTTTTGTCTAAAGAAAGTCTTTGGACCTCGCATGTATTTGATTCGTTTGTGTCGAATCAAGAACTACAAACCCAGCATACAGAATACCCTGTTAAGAATAATACTTCAATAACAAATGGCAAGGATATAGATTTGATCATTTCAGAGCTATCCGGAAAGGAGTTTGATAAGAATATAAAAGTAATTAATACTCAGAAAAATCCAAGAACAAACCAAGAGACAAATAATACCCAAGCGCCTCCTACGAAAATATCGATTCAATCGCAACAGGAATGGGTATCCCAGTGCATTCAACTCGTTGAAGCTAATGATTATTTATCTCTAAAAAATGAACTGATAAGAGGAGCAAAGTCTTGGTTTTTCATACCCATTAAAGATTTATCAAATTTAATTCAAGCACTTAATTCTCAAAACCAACATCAGACCACATTAGCAGCATTCAAATTATTTAAGAACAGAACAGTCGAAAAGATTTCAGATTCAATAAACCAGCCTACATTGCAAGAGTTTCCTTTTTCTGTGATTGAGTCAGTAATTCGCAGCGCATACTACTGTCGCGACTTACAGACTTGTGTTTCCATCTATGTCGAATATTGCGAAAAACTACCTTTTTCAGAAGAACTGGCGAACAGCGCTATCAAAAGTTATTATAAAATGGGACTGTTAACACAGGGTAATAGACTCTTAGAAAGATGTTGGGATAAAGCTACAGAAAAAATATTAATATCTGCAATTTGTGGAATTTCATCAGTTTCGGCCAATTCTACGGAAATTGCCAATTTGTTTTACAACTGGAGACAAACACATTCTAAAATCAGCCCAGAACTATATGCAACTGTCCTCGAACAATTTTTGTATTTGCACGATTCTTCGAAGTTTATTGAGTTTTCAGCGTTTGCTAAAAAAGATGGGTATTTAGACCATCCTCGCCTGCAAGAGGTGATTTTTCAGCAGTTACTTCACGAAAAAAATACTGCACAGATACAAGCATACATTGCCATGATTCAATCAAACGGAAAAATGGAAATCGAGCAAATGCAAAGACCTTTAAATAATGCAGTCTCACATTTTGCTAGAGAAAAAGATGGGCCAGGCGTATCTATGGTTATTGATTTTTATTCTCAACTGGACCTACCCTATTCACACCACGTCTTAAACGCATTACTTTCTTTGATTATATCTAAGGGTGATCCTTCATATCTAGTCAGCTATATGGAAGAATTTTCAGAGGAAGGAATTATTGGCTCAAATGCAACAATCAACCTTATTTGGAAGGGAATGCTCAAAGCTCATGAGACTGAAGCTGTATTTATTTCCAATTACCTTAAAGAGCTAGTTTCAAAATACCCGCTTTTATCGCAAGGCCTTTCTGAGGACACTTTTGAGTTGTCAAGAATTTACAAATACCAAAAAGCTCGTGTACGTCAACATAACTATATCAATGACACAAAATACAGCAACAGTACGCTTGCTGCTCTTCGTCAGATTGAAGTTTACAACACCCAGAGCCGACCACAAGAAGGTATTAAAGTCATTGAGCATCTTAAATCACAAGGAATCAAGCCTCGAGTACAGCTGTTTAACGCTCTTCTTACGGGAATTTGCAAATGTCGTCTGAAAGGTGAGTTTGACATTGCCCTTAAAATGATGGAAAATGAAGGATACAAACCAAGCATCGATCTTGAAGTTGTATTTTTGAGAACATACCTTGCTGGTCTTAGTAGAGCCAATAACTTCAAGTCTGCCATTCGTACTCTTGCGTTGAATAAACTTTCTGGTTTTGTCAGTCAACACCGTGATGCGTTGAGTAGGCGTGCTGCCACAAGTTTAGGTTTTGAGTATTTATTCTGGCAAGATTTTGAATCAGCGCTTACCATGTTTGATATGTTTCGGGAACCTCAAGAGAACAATGAAGAAAAAGTGCAGCTCTCTTCTTCGAATCACAATACCGACTCTCTTACAGGATTAGTGACAGCTTTACACAAACTTGGCCGTATTGAGCAGATTGAAAGTCTGTGTCGCGAAATTGTTAACGTCAACACACGCATTGTGATAAAACCTCTATTCTTGAAAACTGTCCAAAAAATTGCGAAGGAGAATTTCAGAAATCAGAACGTTGTTGATGCTGCTGAGCTGGCTTTACGAATCAAAGAGATTGATATCAAGTCACGTCAGTATATTAAAGAAAATGTAATGAATGATCTACAAAAGGTAGATGCGATATTTGAAAAGTGGGAGAAGCGTTTGAAAGAAAAAGAGTCAAAATTATAGATTGAATAATATTTGTTTTAACGCATTGAAAATGGGCTTACAAATATTTCTAAATTATCTAATTACTATTTTCACATAAACTGTAAATATATATTCTACATGCAAAAGTAATTTACACAAAACTAGAAACAAAATCGAAAGATGGTTGGACTTGTTTTTTTCCTCATATGTATTTTTTGAATATCCTGTCCTTAAACACTTCCATTAAGTATACTATATTGTTAATGCCTATTGTAAGAAAGAAAGCATGAATGGGCTTAGTTCTTTACATGTTTCATGTCTGTCACCAATACCTATAGTATTTAATACTTTCAAGATGAATTAAGCTAGTTACTTGAATCAATATTTGGCTAGTCATAACGAATTGGTATTGGGTATACTGATATTCTGCTTAAAAAAAAACCAAGATTTTTACTATAATTGAACCTCCTCAAAGTTACTTTCTTCTCAGTCAAATATTGCGAAACTTGTTGATTTGGTGTTGATTGTCAAGATGTCACGTGTCTCATGTGTTGTTCACTTTTTCTTAATCGTGAGACCAAAGCCTATTCAGATATTCAAGTAACAGAACTTCACTAAAACTCACCTCTTCCAAAATGTCTTATTACTTTGCAATGGTCGGCACTAAGGATGCCCCAATATACAGCATTGAATTTGGTACATATCGGCAAGGTGGTGATGGAACGGCAAGGGTGCGTCTTTATCTTTTTGATATTTTGAACAACGTACATATACAAGACTAACACATCATTCAGTTCCCGCCAGAAATGAAAGAAATCAACCCATTCATAGTTCACGCATCTTTAGATATTGTTGAAGATGTGATGTGGACTACCAATCAGCTTTATCTTAAAGTTGTAGACAATTACTACGGTTATATGATCAGCTCGATGATTACAGCTGGAAATATTCGATTTCTGCTTCTTCATAAGCCTGGTGGCTCCTCGTCTGGCTCCGTTCTGACTTCTGGTATATCGGGATCATCAGCTACATCTGATACCCATTCCTCAAGCAATGGCGCTACAGGCTCTAGCAGTTTGATTGGAACTTCATCTTCTAGTCCCTACTACTCCAATAATGAAGAGCCCATTCGCCAATTCTTTTTTGACGTTTACGATTTGTATGTTAAAACGCTGTTGTCCCCATTTTACTTTGTTAATCAGCCTATTTCCTCCCCTGTGTTTGATCAAAAGGTTAGGGCTTTAGCCAAAAAATATTTATAAAGCAATCTATACTTCTGTTTTGTGCATTATCTTAATCATTTTTTCTATGACCAAGCTCAAGTTAAGCATCATTATTTAAATTAACTAAAAAAAGAAAAAAAAACAAGTAAATTTTCATTGGAATAACATTATTCTATATACACAGCTCTGTTAGCAATCATTAAGGTTATCTTCCCATATTTTGCAATCTAGAGATTGAAAGAAGAATATAGCGATCATCAGGTTTTTTTGCTTGTGTAAGAGACAATTCATGAAGTGAGTCAGCGGTTTTCGAAACAAGGCTATCATTTTCAAGGGGCTCGTTGCGTGGCTCTGTTGATTCTGCTACTGACTTTTTGCCATCACGATCCTTAACATATTTCATGATCACAGAGGCTAGATCACTATTTTTAAGTGGATCTTTAGTTGATAAAGGCACCGAATTCAAAGACTGGTTATTAATATCCAAGTCATCAAACTCGCTCTCTTGGCCGGATTGATTAAGAGATGGAGAAACGGGTTCATTATTGATAGAACTTGTCTTTTTGGCCCTTTCTTCCAATACAAGCTGACATTGACGCTCGTAATCTTTTGCTTCTTTGTTACGGTTTAGCTCAAGAGCGACAGCCCTCATGCTGGTTTTAGAGTATGCATCAGATGTACGGGCCACTGCATCTGTTTGTTGTGCAAAATCAAACAGCTTATACGCTTCTTGGCACATGCTTGAGACAACTTCCTGGTTAGTTTGTAGGATTTCCTTGGTTTTGGAATTTGATACACCCAAGCCGGTTTGTAAGACCGGATGCTCTTGCAAGACTTTTTGTAACATGTTTTGGTCTTCAGGTCCCTTTTTATGTTGTGGCAGAAATCGTATGGAACTAAACCTTTCCAAGCTGTTTTTCAAGGCTTGATCAATCTGTTCATCGTCGGCGCCATTGTTCGCGCGCACTCGCGTTGTGGTTTTCTCAAAGTTGTACTTGGTTATCTGATCATCCTGTTTCAATTTTTGCACGGCCTCAGACATTCTCTCAGCCCGTAAAAGCTCTTGAGCCCATTTTTCTTTTTCTTGTTGCAGCTCCTTTACTTTTCGTTCATATGCCCGAAGGTTTTGCAAATTAGTAACATTATGAACATTAGGTTTTAACTTCTCGGGTTCTTGTTTATTTGAGGAGCTGCCGCTCTGTTCTTCTTCACTGTCTTGTCTATTCCACCAACTGACAGCGATTTTGCCATCTGCTAAGTCACGGACAATTTCTTCTTGAATAAAACGTGCCATCCGTATTGCTGTTTTTTCTTCAGTCCCAAGTTCAGTGTCAGACTTTTGCTTAGAATTCTCTTTGTATTTAGACTCCAAAAGTCGTTTTGCTGACCAGACTAATAGCTGTTTAAGTTGGTGAGGTTCAGGCAGCTCTTTGTCCAAATGCTTAAAAAAGTTGCTCGGCTTAATGCTTTCGTGAGGAACAGCTACAAAGCCGTTACCGATGCTACTGGTACGTTTACCTCTCTGGCTCATACTACTTCGCCTCCGGTTGCTTAAGTTGTCTTGCTGCCTTCGCATTTCTTGATTGCGTCGGATAATAGGGGTATCGCTGACTGGTAATGAAATTTGAGTGGTTTGTGTTGTATTAGATGGATGTTTAGGATCTGTTGGTGAATATGGGGGTTGTTCAAAATGTGAGCTATTCTGAGAAATGGCACTATGCTGGCTTTGTGGCCTTCTAACCGAACTTTGACTACCTGCGCTTCCGTTTGCTAAACGTTTGCTATTTGGCCGCACAAGCTCTAACTGATTTGTTCCTACTGTAAGCTTTGACTGCATCATGTTTTTAGATCTTGGTCTTGCGTTTTGTTTCAAAGATTTTGGGTCTTCATTTAGTTGTAACTCATCTCTTGACAGGCTTTGTTCATGATTAGCAGAAGTAACCATAGATGATGAGTTGAGCCGCGATTGAGACCTCGAAGTTCTCAAATATTCAGGTTTGGAAGGCTCATGCTTACTAGCAGAGTTCTTACTTGTCTCTTGTTCTGATTCCGATTGTCTTGCATTACGTGTCAAAGACTGTGTAGTATACCTAGAGGATGATGAAGTCTGCTGCGAAGACGGTTTTATAGCGGTATTATTAATCTTCTTTCGCTTAACTGATTTAGGCTTGGATTTAGAACTCATCATAAGTACAAGGTTAAGATCATCTGGTTCTTCTGCTGAATCGGGACGCAAAGCCGAATCTGACTCAATCTCTGAAGCAGCTTGCTTAATTCTTCGTGAAGCTCTAGTTGAAACTGGCTCATTATTATGCTTTATGGTTTCTGAATTCACCTTTTGTCGTCTTGAGCGCGTCTTTGTTGCGGGTTCCTGTCGCGCTTGTGGTACATGTTCTGTAGGGGTATCCTTTTTTTTACTTTTCGTTCTTGCTCTTTTTCTTTTAAAGTTTTCTGGACTATCTGGTAATTTCTGAGGACCCCGTTTCCGAGTCATTGGTGGTACCGGCGGTGAAGGAGGTGGTGGTGGTTCCTCTTCTGAAGAAAACTCAGGAGGCGCGTTATCTTCAGCATCTGAAAAGTTATTTATTGAGCCGTTGGCTGATTTAGTTTTCTTGGGTATCCTTTTGTTTTTTTGAGTAGAAGTTTGGGCCTTTAACTGTCCATTTCTTGTCGGTTTGCTACTGCTTGGAAGTTTTTTGGCTTTTGACTGGCTGGCTTTTAAAGAACTGCTTCTTGATGAACTCTGAATTGGAGAGGGATTTCTTATTACTCTGGTAAAAAAAAAGCCATCATCTTCTTCGAGATCACCATTGATGTCATGAAGGTTTGATGCGGATCGTTTTAAACTACCAAACCGTGTCTGAGAAGTTGGAGGTACTCGAGGGGCCATGACTATTGCAGTATCAGCTCTCATGGAATAGTTTTCGAGCGTGATTCAAGGAATTTTTTGTTTGAAGTAATAGTAATAAATAAATGACTAGTTGGTATAATCGTTGTTTCGGATATCTTCTTGATAAAATAGGCTATAAGATTAATGAGCAAATCAGAGAAAGCGTTTTATGCAAGAAACCGAAAAATAGTGAATGAGTTTCTAGAATAAATAGATTATTAGTTAACGTTCAAGCTGATACTGACAATGATCAAGAAAAATATTGGTGTTTCAGTGCTAGACCCAAAAGCATTCAAAAGCCACGCGCGTTGTTTTTTTCGTTTTTGCGTTTTTCAATTCCCGAAATTTAGTCAAAAATGGTAAATACATACAGAGTTAAAGACGTGAAAATAACTAAATGTTATAAAATTTTGTCATAATTGAGGAAAGAAAGCGACCAAACACGGTTTGACGACGGATATAAATATACGTCAATTTTAAAAGGGGTATGTTGTTGTGTTCTTTAAGTCGTGTTTGATGTTATAGATTTTTGACAAATAAATATATTAATCGAATTCTAACTGAATTACGCGTGTTGTTTGGCTTTGCTTATATCAAAAAAATATTAATACCTCTAAGAAACGTAAAGCCTGTTTGATGATTTCCTGAATGGTGGTGAAGTTTTTGGTTGTGTCTGGGTGCGGCAATGTTGTTGTTGTGGAAACCACAACAATCTGTTACATGTTTGTTACATTTATGTTACATCTTTTTTTCCACACTTTTGATTCACACACAATAGTCTAAACATTAGTTGGCCATATACCAATACTGATCGTTTTGCAACGAAGTGGCCATAAAACTTCTTAAATTGAACTATCTAATATATCTTCATTATAAGCCTACAAACACTTAGACCCTTATATACGTTTGATTTTGACTCACCTCACACATTTCGTCAATTCTCAGTCACTGTATTAGCTTGGGTTCTTGCGCCTGACAAAATTAACTGGGACTGCGATTGAAACTGTAACTGAGCAACCCTTTGGTTAATGACTGACTCCATACTTGTTCGTCGTTTGTGAAAAAGGTCAACTCCTTGTTTCAGCTTATTGAAGCATGTAATAAACTCTGAATCGCTTCTGTTTATAGAATCAGTAGAATATTGGTTTAAGTTAGGTATTGTTTCATCATTCACTGAGTTGCTCGAAGTTGCATTAGTTTTAGCATATCTGTCACTACACTCTTTACGCAAACGCAGCGCTGCCTCTGCCCTTCTTTGAGCGTTTTGAGAACTGTCAGTCCGTTCAGTTTTAAATTTCTTTCGGCGAATGGATAAAATGTCGTCAGGTTGAAAGTCCACTATTGCGGTAAAAACATTACTGTCATATTTTTGAACATAATCTTTACTTTTTCCAAGAAATGGTGCCGTTGCTAAGGCGGTTATTGCATCCATCAGTAGTTTGCGTACATCTTTATTCTTGACAGTTGCCAACTGATCAAGGACAATGGATAAAGTTCTTGAAGCTCCTAGCTCATTTGCCGTTATTGACAGTATCTCTCCATAAAATATAGGCGGTAAACTCTCCACTGGTGACCATAGTGCCAAATCACTAACCTGTTTCTTCACAACATTTTCCACGCTATTATTTTGACTCAGTACGTAATCTTTGCGCAAAATGCCTGTGTAGTACTGCTGAAGAAGCGACAATAGTCGTGGCTCAACAAAGTATCGGTTCCTGTTCATGTTGTTTGAGGAGTCCGCTGCTCCAAAAGTGCAGTTTATAGAATTTACCATATACAACAACTCTTGACCAGTTATTGAAAGCACTGTTGACAGTAGTATTTTCTCTACACCTTGAACCTCTGTCAAAAACAGTCTTTCCAGTACACGAAGAAGAATCTGTACTTCTTGATCACTCCAAATGTTATCGCATATGTAGCAGAGTGCCGGAACTAATATTGGGCTTAAGAATGGGTCTCTAAAAAACTCCAAACCATTGCTGAGGGTATCAAAACTTATAACACCTGCAGCACACGCTAACACAGCTTGACTTAGTATTGTTGGGACTAGAGCATATAAAACTTGTGGCGATGTTTTTCTCATTAGATCATCCGAAATCATTCCTTCTTCAAACAAAGCAATAATCCAAAGTCCCACCAGTTCACTTGTTTCGGACGATTGTTCGTATGATATTTGAGCGAGCCCCGTTTGCATTATCGCCTTAACCACAAAACAATGTGACTCGGATGTGTTTTTACTATGCATTGGATATTGGGTCATGTTTTTCAAAACCATAGGCGGTGGGTACATCCCGAAATCTGTCAAATCCAAATCATAACGTTCATACAAGAAAATAATAAATAAAAGAGCTGATTGAAAGTCTTTGTGCTCATCCTGCAAGTTGCTTGCATTGTCATCATACATCCAACGGTCTAAAAGTTGAGCCAAAGGACCAATAAATCGCTCCAATGGAATATGAAGAAGGAAGATATCAATGAGATTTTGTTTAGATAAGAACGCATAAATCAGTCTGCCTAAGCTTTGGGTTGCCCTCGCTTCTATCCAGAAAGCCGATAGCTGAAATGTCGCGATCGCTACTGCTTCTTGATATATGCCTTCCAGGTTTTCCATAAACACAACCAGTTTCAAAATACTGCTTTCTTCGAATTCAACATTGCTGATATTTTCATTCTTAGCAGCAGCTACCATACTATGAAGTGAAATCTCTTGTGTTACCGCAGGGTTCGATGTGTCTATTATGAGCCCTTGTGTTTGGAATGCAGTTTTCTTAATGTCAATAATCTGTATGCTGTTGAGCTCTTCATCGCTAACATTTAACACTGTAGCTAGACACGTTTTTCTAACGACACCAAGAGAAATCAGCGCTCTCAAGAATATAAACTGAACGTCATATCGAACCGAAGATTCATTCGAAAATAGAAATATGTTGTCAATGTGGTCTTTTTCAGGCTTGAAAAAGGCGTCAATGCATCCAATTATATCTTTGGGTATTGAAAGGAAAGCCTGTGTAACAGCAAGTTCTATTTGGGCAGAGGGTGCAAGCATTTTAGATGAAACAATGAGAGATCTAATAGCCAATGGCAATCTTTTAATGAAAAAATTATACCAAGTGTGAGTCAAAAAACTGGCATCTTTTCTGTTGATAGATACGGCAATCATAGTAATGGAAGTCGTGATGAGCTCAGTTATAATTACGTAACCGCTTTCCGTCAAAAGGAAGTACTCCAATTCATTTGCAAAAGAAAAAGAATAAAGCTTGCTAAACTTCATCATAGAGTCTAACCATACCAACCAAAAAACACGCGAGGGCTTTTTGAAGGATTCAATTGTAGCTGCAGTCAACTCCTTACCAAACACAGACGCATACGCGTTCTTTAGTTCGTTGCTGATTGTTGGTTCAATCTCTTCAAGTCGAGTGCAAAATTTGGTAAAAGCCTCTTCAAAGATTCGAAATTCGTCTAGAAAGGAGTTTTTGTGGCTGCCAATGATTATTTTAGCATGGCCGCTAGCTGCAAACGCTAGTAAAAATGACGAAAAAGCACGGATTTTTTGTATTGAAGAATTGCCTTCTGGTTGTATACAGTCGCTGATTATTTCAATAAATGACAAAATAAAGTTTTTGTTCAGGTCGAATTTGGTATTTGTTCGCGGAGCCAAAGAATAAGTAAATTGTTGTTGCTGGGTTGAGTTATTGTTGATTTGAGATAATGGCCAGAGATCCAAGCTTTTTGAAAGTGCAGCATATAGAAGGGGCTCATAAAAGGCAAGAAGTTTGGGTTTGGATTGAAACGACTGAGGATCATTTTGAATAAATCTTAAAAAACTCAAAAGCCGAGGCAAAAACAAAGAAGAGTTAGTATCATATGCTAGGTACACAAGGTATTGAAGGAATAAAGTATTGATTGAGCAGATATCTTGAGATTTAAATAACGCATCTGTAAATACATTGGTTAGTGTGTGAGCAATGGCATGAACAGCAATTTACAAATACAAACCTAGGGCATATTTTGGATCGATTGTGTATCGTTCCTGAAATTGTGAAAATACCTTCAAAAACTAAAAAACGTTTGTGTTATCACTAAATAATTTACTAAAACGGCTTGAACACAGAGGTGACTAAAGACATACTTTTTGAGGAGATAGATTTGTTTGGAGTGCGGCTTGAGTTACTCTTTCCAGCTGAACAACTGAAGATACATTGTTTATTGCAGCACCCTGTCTTTGTTTTGGCTGTTCATTTTCGAGAGGGGCTATAATTGGTGCTTCAGAAGGTTCACTTGGGTTTGTTGACGGAACCGGATTATTCATTAGAACGACTGAAACATGCAGATGAGGTGGGAAATATAAGATTGGATATTCAGAACCAGCAGTAGTGGGTATATATATTTTCAACTAAAGGAGATTATATGATGAACCAGAAAAGCTATTTCGCTTATACTAGATGTTGTTTATACGAGTATACAAACATTTCAACTCGTTTGAAATATCCCAAATGCTTTCCTTGATATTGGCCTACCCAACTTTCAAGGAACATTATCTAAAACCATGACAACTAGTTAGTTAACAATTTGACACGTGATATCACTATCACATCGTCTATTTTATGAATCTACCATACAGCGTTTTGATTCCATAATTTTCTAGACTTTCTCTTTCTCTTTTCCATATATTGGAGAATCCAAAACATTTGTCTTTAATTTGTTCGTCACGATGGGCAATTCTATGTCTAAGGTTTTGGTATGTATACTTTGTTGGCACAGTTTCCAGATTGAGTCTAAAACTACTTAATCTTGTATTTAGATTGTCAAAGCTTTTGTGATAACTGTTTCTAATACAACTTTCCTATGAAATGACTCCAACTATTGAGTCTTTTTAAAAGCCGTCTTTTATAGATTAAACTTCTTGGAAGTAGAGAAATTAGGTAAGTCACAACTGTATGTGCTGCATTTATAGACCCTTGTATTGTATTCTTACTAACTGATTTATTGAAGGATTCTCATGCTTGGTTTGGATTGCGCAGGCAAAACAAGTATGATGTTTTTACTGGATCTCACTGAATCCAAAAACAATTGGTTTTTGAAATCATAAAATACTCAATTGATTCGGCTGTTAAAACTAACCAATGTTTTCTAGCTATATTATACAGATTAAAGCTAAATAAGCCGTACGTTTGAATTATCTTTCTTCCAACTCAAGAAAAAGCCATACATTTTAGGTGCTTGTTGATAATATTGTTTTTATAAACCTCATACTAATATGAACCTAGAGTAACGACAGTTCCTACCGTGGGTTTTAATGTTGAAACTCTCACCTATAAAAACATTCGCTTCAGTGTTTGGGATGTTGGCGGACAAGAAAAAATAAGACCGCTTTGGCGTCATTACTTTACTGGTACCCAGGGACTTGTCTTTGTTGTTGACTGTTCTGACCATCGTCGTATTGATGAAGCTCGATATGAGCTGCATCGTATTGTCAATGACTACGAAATGAGAGATGCCGTAATTTTGATTTTTGCAAATAAACAAGATATCCCGGGTGCTTTGTCGCCTAACGAAATTACAGAACGTCTGCAAATGCCTCTTCTTGAAGGCAGAGTATGGAGTGTTATTGCTTCTACTGCCAAAACAGGCGAGGGTCTAGTTCATGGTCTTGCATGGTTATCCAACAAAATTCCCGCAGAAAAGGCAAAGAAAAAAAGAAGAAAGTGATAATGTTAGCTTACCCAAAGGTTTTTTATTATCAAGTTGTTGTTTTTTGCTATTTTTCATGTCTTTCCTATCTTTCTGAGCACAAACAAGTCGGTCGCGATCACAAATATTTAAATTTTCTTTTCCTTTCATCAAGTAATTGTAAAGAGTATTTTGCCCGATCATTTCATTTTTCCATTAGTTGATGTGTGTGTTTTTTTTCTTGAGTTTTACGATTTTATGGACTGTTGCCAAATATTTGACTATTTTACTCCAGTTGTTCTTTTGTTTTTTGTACTTTTAGTGTTTATGTTGATTCTTTATATTTATATCTCTGATGAATTTTCATAGTGAATTATTAGCATTGTGCTTTTATATTTATTCTTTTCAGCCAGCTTTTGAAGTATGAGCTATGTAGCAAACTGTTTACTTGTTGCTAGGTGTTGTTTAACATCAAAACAAAACGAGTAAGTATACTTGAAGAGGATTACACCAATGTCTAAGCTAAATAGCCAACACGGCTGTTATTTCATATACATGTATACATAACTTGGCTCTACTGGCATTGGAATATGTGTCTACTGAGGGTTTTCTGTTTCAGTTGGGTCAAACGGAAGAATAAGTTGTTTTAATTATATTTTTATATTCATATTATGATTGTTACTGTTCTCCATCTCTTAGTCCAGTTTTTCACTCTAACAGCCTATAAGTTTTAAGACTATGAAGTTTTTCAATGTCGAGTGACATATTTCAACCAGACTGTTGGGTTTTTTTGAACAAGGACATCAAGCAATTTCCTGTACGGGATTGTACCAGTCCATAAACGTTTTTTTTAGCTATGGTTGCCACTAGTTCCAGAATACAACACGTGTAATTCCCTTTCCTACATACATTTCGCCTACCAATTCCACGTTGGGTATAACTGTATAATCGCCGTACACTCAGCCGTATTTGTGCACATTCCCTATTTAGCAGGTGTAAAACGTTAAAGGCCACACGTCATAATTCCTACATTCAAAAAAAAAACGTGTAATTTAAAATTCCTTGACTCCTTAATCGTTTTTCTTCTCTTCAACTTGGTAATTTTATTTCCTAAATACCAAATTTCCAACATTATCACAATCGTTTTGCCATCATAATGTCTAATCCATTCCGTATTGTCAAGCTTCAATGTGGTGCTCAATCCTACGACTGGGGCAAACTCGGTCAGTCTTCTGCTGTTGCTCAGTTTGCTGAAGCTGCTAATCCTAACTTCAAGATTAGCGATGATAAGCCATATGCCGAACTCTGGATGGGTACTCATCCTTCTGTTCCTTCAATGGCAGTCACATCTTCCGACTCTGAGCCTGTTTCATTACGCACTGTTTTATCATCCCACCCTGACCTCCTTGGTTCTAGAATCGCTGATAAATTTGGTGCTGGTGAGCTTCCATTCTTGTTTAAGGTTCTTTCTATCAGAAAAGCTCTTTCTATTCAAGCTCATCCCGATAAGGCTTTGGCTAAGCAGCTTCATGCTAATGACCCGAGCCACTATCCTGATGATAACCACAAACCCGAAATGGCTATTGCTATCACAGAGTTTGAGGGTTTCTGTGGTTTCAGACCACTTGCTGAAATTGCAGCTCTTTTGAAGAATGTTCCTGAATTTGTTGGAATTATTGGCGGACAACAGTATGCTGATGATTTCATTAACAGCCTGCAGCCTTTAACTACCTCTGATGAGGAAGGTTCTCCAAACGACGTTGCCAACAGAAAGGCTCTTCAAAGCTTGTTTAGCCGTGTTATGAACGCATCTGATTCTCTCGTTGAAAAATACTCCAAGCTTCTTATTGAACGTGCTCAAAAGGAAGGATCCAATTTTGGATACGGTGAAAGCAAAGATACAGCTCAGGGCTCTTTCGGTAAGCCATTGGCTGATCTTTTGGTTTGCGTCAATGAACAATTCCCTAATGATATCGGTCTTTTCTGCGGTGGCCTCATGCTTAATTATGTTACCCTCAAGCCTGGTCAAGCTATGTTTTTGAGAGCCAAAGACCCTCACGCTTATATTTCTGGTGATATTATTGAGTGCATGGCTGCTAGTGACAACGTTGTTCGTGCTGGTTTCACGCCCAAGTTTAAGGATGTTTCAAACCTTGTTTCCATGCTCACATACTCCTACGACCCAGTTGAGAAGCAAAAGATGGTTCCAGAGCCATTCAAGTTATCTTCCACATCTTCTTCTTCCGCAAAGAACACTCTTTATAACCCACCTATTGATGAGTTTGCTGTTGTTCAAACCACTCTCGCCAAGAATGGAGATTCTACAAAGTTCGAAGCTTTGGATGGTCCTGCTATTCTTCTTATTACCAATGGCAACGCTGAGATCAAAGACAAGGACACAAAGCTTACACTCAAGAGAGGTGAAGTTGTTTTTGTTGGCGCTGGAACTGCTACTGAGTTCACTAGTACCAGTGATGAGGAAGTTGTTGCTTATACTGCCATTGTCGAAGTCACTCCTGCTTAAATTATAACAATCACGATAAATTCATAAACTTGTACACTAGTAATATCTTTCAAATTAATTTAATATAAACGAGCAAACACTATCAGAGAAACACAATAGCAAACCGATTGACACATTTAATGAACCACCTACAACAAATACTTGATAAGGCAATTACCTTAGAGAATTAATACTATATAATAAAAAGTTCTAAACCCAATAATTTGTTTTCAAAAAGAGTCCCAATTTAGCAATACTAAAGATTAATTTAACATTGTTCTTTGATATCAATATTGATGATAAGTCAAATACAAGTTTCAGCCGTTGTCGACTAAAATAAAAAAACATAAAAAAGCCCTACCTTAATTAGGGTTTTATGTGACTGCTGTCACAGGAACTTGACATTAGTGGTGGGTTATCAAATATCGGGATAGGGTTTTTGAGTTTTGTATGTTTTTTTCATTACCACCAAAAATGTTGGTCTCACACACATATTTTTTTATTACTGAAAATGAAAAAAAATCATTACTAAGTTCCCAAACCCTAAGAAAAGCCGAATGCCTACTTCGAAATAACTTTCACAAAGTGTAACACAAGTGACAGAAGCTGTAACAACTGAACGCGTGCAGACTTTGGAAAAAACTCTTCTAATTTTTTTCCCTCCCCTTTTCTCACCTTAGGAATTAGAGATCCCTCTTGACGTTGCACTTCGACTCCGACTTCAACGACATAACAGGCAATAAAAATGGCTAGAGGACAGTATGTATTTTTATCAATACCACTCGCATTAATTTCGAACTCATTTTATTAGAATGATTTTTCTAATATCGATATTAATGGCAGTCTGATTATACCTGGTAATAATTTTTCATGAAACATATTAATACACCATTTGAATATCCCACACTATCTTCACTTGTCAATTTGAACTCATGATTTGACACTTTCTATATTTCATACTCTATCTTTGAAATCTATAAGTTCTTTTAAAGATATGCGGACTTGAAAATTATTACCTTTTATAAGTGACTCTGGCTATTGAGTTGAAATGAAGTTGATTTTTTCAAATCAGTTAACTAACTCGATTTCTCAACAGAAAGAAGCATTTGAAGCGTCTCGCAGCTCCATCCCACTGGATGCTTGACAAGCTTTCCGGCACTTACGCCCCCAGACCTTCTCCCGGTCCCCACAGACTTAGAGAATCTCTTCCTCTCGTTATCTTCCTTAGAAACCGTTTGAAATATGCTCTTAACGGTCGTGAGGTCCAGTCCATCCTTATGCAGAGACTTGTTAAGGTTGACGGTAAGGTCAGAACCGACACTACCTTCCCCACTGGTTTCATGGACGTCGTTACTCTTGAGAAGACTGGCGAGAACTTCCGTCTCATCTACGATGTTAAGGGTCGTTTTGCCGTTCACAAGGTCTCTGAGGAGGAGGCTTCCTTCAAGCTTGCCAAGGTCAGAAAGGTTCAGCTTGGCAAGAAGGGTGTTCCCTTCCTTGTTACACACGATGGCCGCACCATCCGTTACCCCGATCCTCTCATCAAGGCCAACGACACCATCAAGATCGATCTTGCTACTGGCAAGATTGTTTCCCACGTCAAGTTCTCTTCCGGCAATGTTGTTATGATTACCGGTGGCCGAAATTTGGGTCGTGTTGGTACCATCACCCACCTTGAGCGTCACGAGGGTGGTTTCGATATTGTTCACGTTAAGGATGCTCTTGACAACCAGTTCGTTACCCGTCTTTCTAACGTTTTCGTCATTGGCGAGGGTGCTCAGCCTTGGATCTCCCTTCCCAAGGGCAAGGGTATCAAGCTCACCATTGCTGAGGAGAGAGACTCTCGTCTTGCTGCTCAACAGGCTTCTGAGTAAATTACTTGGTCTCATGTACTTTTTTCTGTATTATGATAATTAAAAAAATTAAAACAAAAAAGATTAAAATATTTGTTAGCTTTTGAAAAAATAAATACTTGTGTCGGTAATACTTCATATCTTTCATGATTTTTGTTTTGAAATATACTTCACAAATGTAAACTTTAATGAAAATAACGATTTGTTTATGTTCTATATAAATATGCTAGTGTGTATTTATGTACTAAGTCTGTTAGTATTGGCTCTTACTCTTTTACATTGTGTATTTGAATTGTGATTATCAGGCCAATATCATAAGTAATGCAGCATGCTATTTAAACCTAAAAGGAAACAAAACTATTCACACATTGGCCAAACGTTAACAATAAAATCAGCCAACATTTCCACAGTGCTCAAGCCTCCATACTGACGCACAGTAATGTTATGATAGCCAATCTTGTTCAGTGCATCAAAAAGATATGGCTGGATAAAATCATAAAATACAACATCAATAAGATTGTCATCATCGTCACTTGGGATGTTCTGTGATGCTTGAATAGCGTTGGGAGTTGGGAAAAATCTCCACCCTTCGTGAATGGTGTCGTCACCTTCCTGTCCAAGGTCGTCATAAGTCACATAGCCCTTGGTCAACCCAGCTGGGCTCTGGCTGTCCTGCTTCATTACTGTTTGTCCTTGAACTTGCTGTTGATGAACATTCTCTTTAATTCCTTCATATTGATCGTAGATACGGTAGTTCAGAGCCCGGTTTTGAGGTAAGTTCATATCTGAGTAGCTCAATGGTGGCAAACCTGGAGTTGTTATTCTACCCTCCTGTTTCTTGATATCGTCACTATCAGTATCAGAGCCAGCTGCAAAAATATAAGGAAGTTTGTTTAGTTCATCAATAATCTTTTTGGCATACTTCAATGGCACGTCAGGCATATACAGCCAATTGTTGACAAATGGAGATACAATGAACCCACTATCTCTAGTAAATGGGCCTTGAAATAGATCAAATCTAATTGAACCAGTGTTGATAATAATGAATCTAGGATACTGTAAAGATCGACTGAGAGAAACGTTAGTTCCAATCAATCTGGGTAAAACCATTTCTTCAATGAGACTGAAAAGACTGTGGGGTCCAGGATACTCAGCGCGATCAAGTAAATACGGTTTAGGAACACAACCATAAACATCGTCCAACTTAAGCTTCTTTCTGATTTTCTTGATTTTATCAGAAATCTTCAATCCTGTATCAGTAAAAAAGTAATCCTTGGTGGATTTCTTGTCAGTTATTTGAGTGCCAGAATGATAAGAATACGAGTAAAGATTTGTGTCAATGTATGATCGTGAAAATGAAATTTTCTCGTTATCAGATTCATTATCAATATTATCGATACTGGCCCAACCAACAGTCTCTAAAAATCTGCCACTCTCCAAAGCAGTTGCCTTCTTGTCAATCACAACGTAATCTCTAATGTGTGAGTGGCCACCAAGAAACTGAATAGCAGCGTTGGGATGAACTTTTCGAATAGCATCAGTAATAATGTGCATTTCAGGGAAAAAACGAACGGGTATATGACCAGAAACGATAAACACATCAGTATCGTTGTAAGATAACGACTCTTGGAACCATTTTTGTTTAATTGCATCTTGAACAAAGGTGACACGGCTTCGAGAGTTACTTTTCATAAAGTTGAACAAAAACCCATACCCAATAACGTTCAGCTTTTGGTTTTCGGTAGTGAACCGGCGGTATCTGTTTCCCATAGGCTTCCAAGTATTATTGACTAAGATATCAACATTTGATACAACATACCGCTCTCCGAAATGCTGTCCAACAATCTGGTAGTCTGTGATTGCAGACTCATACTTATAAAGCTCATGGTTTCCAATTGTGATTATGTCGTACTCTTGCTCCAAAAACAGATACTCAGTTAAAAGACCACCCGGATAAGTAGCATCACTCAAGCCGTTGCCATCATGTCTGTCTCCAGAATCCACCATTATCAGGTCATTGCCTTGTCTGTTTGCCTCTTCCTTCATTCGTGCCACAAATGAGTACAAGTCGCCCCAGTCAGCGCCAAAGTTGGGTTCTAATAGGTGCCCAGGAAGCCATCCATGAGTATCAGTAGTATGAATGATATTCAACTGGCCCCAGGTCAAATTTCTAATTGGTGCATTATAGTCTGGTTCTTTCGCGCTTGGCTGTTGGGTGATACCTACAAGGCCATCAAACTCATTTTTGATCACAGCTTGTGCAACATCAAACCATAACAGGCCCACTGCAAGAACCGTGATTATATTGCGCATTATAACAGTGTATAGACTAAAAGATGAATAGTGTTGGATAAAGAAGAAGTTTTTAAATAAATGCTAATCTCACTCCTTAAGTATTCAAATATGGAGTAATTCGAGTGAGTTTCTCAGCGGGGTAAGGAAATGTACCAGCGCTTAATAGGTAATAAAAATAATAATATTCTGAGCACTTGGCCGGTGTGTAAATGCAGTTTGTTGTTTTTGATAGGAGTATTTGTCAATCGTTTATATGCTTGTAAGGATGAAACAAGAAAGAACTTGTTGATAAAAATATATATATATATATGGTTATCGACATACTTTTGACGATAGCGCCGTACCTTATCATATGATACTCAGTTTACATACAATGCGAGTTTTGAAGCCATATTGGCCTGTATAATATCATTAACAGATGCTCAAAAACGGAGCAATATCTGAAAAGAAACATATAACGAGTATGTTGAATGCTGCCACTTGAGACTGTCAGAAGTTTAGCTACCAAATGCACCAAATGCACCACAACCTATGAAACTTGATTAGGGCTGGGAAAAGAAAGATTTGTCAAACAACGAGCAAAGCTTCTCAAAATGTCAAGGAAATCCAAGTGGCAAGATCAAACTCCTTCGAAAGATATGTGGTTTAATACGCTTAGAAAAGTATCAAGGAAATTAATAAATATAAAAACTTCTTTCAAAAAGTCTAGTTTTAGTTTTGCAAAATTTTACGTAACTCAAGAACCCTTTGAATATAATGATTTCAATACTATAGAGTATATTATCAATGATTTGCTTAAACGCTATCACAAAAGAGAACAGCTCAAGGATTATTTAATGAGACTTGATGTGAAACCCACATTAATATCTAATGGGATATATATATATATATATATATATATATACTATTTTCCTGGGTGCCTGATTTATGGCTGAAATTATACACTACAGTTAGCCATGTGAATCAAGTGAATGTGAGCTTATTCGTACTCTGGCTTTTCTGCAAATAGCTTACACTGATTTGATTTTATTGTTCGTAGACGTGGCTACCTACTGGCTCGATGACATCACTTGTCATAGAATGTACTACACAATTACTACGTAACACCAAATGTAAACATACTAGTGGTACTTCCTGGCTTCTCATACTTTCCTGATTTTCGTGACTTTCCAACTCATGTTCGGTCTCAAATAAGATGTAACAGATACGATCGTTTCTTGCCTCATCAACTTAGGCTTTGCGAGAGTTTAGCCAGAATACAATTTGATCCATACCCACTTGACTCTCTTTGCCGACTTCTGGGTTTATAATCCCATTATGGATTTCAGAAAGGTTACAGCTGCCTGTATTCCCTCCTTGTTTCCTAATAGGAACTTTGTGTCCAAGTCTGCCGAGGACTTTTTGAGTTGATCTCTCCCTTTGGAGTATTTTCAGCACTCTTTGAGTATGTGCTCCACGGTCTCAGGATCATGGTCATCTGTACTAACCTGCTTGGTACTTCTCCTATCTCGAGAAATCTAGCTTTAGTGTTTACCTTCTCGGTATCCGCAATTCTTCTGTATCAAACTCCTTTATGCCCTCCTTAGTACTCCTCTTGCCATTTCTTAATTGATTCTTTGTTGGTATGTTTTAATGCCTTTAACTTTTCTTCATACATTTCCCATGCGGCTCGTTTGTCACTTCGTATATCATCTGTGGGTCTACTTCTTCCTTGGTTTACAGCTGATTCCCAAGGAGGTTTTAGAACCTTCACTTTGTTTTTGTAATTCAGCACTCCGATTTTATCAAGTTCAGCCTTCAGTGTGTATATAGGCGAATCCTTTCCACTATCACCTAGATGCCTTCTGATGGGGTTGTTTTTGTTCAGGTTGTAGTGTACTCTTATTGCCTTTTTCCCAATGAGTTGTTGGTGCCTTATTCTTGTATGTGGAATCCCTGCTTCTACTTCCGTTATTTCAATTAGTGTTGTTCTGAAACCTCCTAGTATTCTTCTCAGCTCCGCGTTTTGTGCTTTTGCCAGTGTCTGAGACTGGCTTGCAATAGTTGGTCTGACCCATACTTCTATTTCATATTCTATTATCGATCTGACACACGCAATGTACTGAGATCTTACAGCTTCTCCTTACATTCCTCTCACAGTGCCGCCTAATCTGTAAATTGAGCCCATTGTTACTTTTTCCTTTGGACTTTTCATTCCAATATGATTGTTGAAGTTGAGTCTTCGGCCTAGTATATTCGTTCTTACTTCGTTTATTGGTCTGAGGTTGCAGTTTGCTGGTCCTCTCCGTTTGTTGTCGTAATGCCATACCTGTAGCTTGTGATCGGGAAAGTATTCCTTGTCACCCTTTAGTATTGGCTCAATAAACCCAATCTTACCACTGGATTTTTGAGCAGCAAACACGAGGTCGATAACAGAGCCTGAATCGTGTGTAGGGACGCTTCTAGGAGTGCACAACATCATGTTGTGGCGACTCATCTAATCTAGAACTTCTACCGTTCCTTTGTACTGTGTCACCCCATATATAATGGTGTAAATTATAGTCTCCGGCAATCACCATTTTCTCTTCGTCATAGTGTTCCAATGTTTTTATCGCCTCTACCAGGGCTCCTTCTTCTTCTGGTAATGGGTTTTGTGGCTGATGGTGAACATTTATTATCCTGACTTTGTTCACCATTATAGTTATCATGTGAGATGTTGTCAAATCTTCTTCTTCAATGAATATACTTGCATGTTGGGAATTATTACGAATTAGTGTAATTGCTTTTCTTCTTATCTCTTTATCCATCTTTTCATCACAGATTGTTATCCAACTTGAGTACTTCATTTTATTTTTTGGCCAGTACGACTGTTGGAGCAGTAGTATATCGGCTTCTTTTTCTTCCATAATTATTCTTGTTGATTTGTCTTTTTTCCTGCAATTCAGTTGATAGACTTTAATAATCATTATTATTAGTGGTATCAGTTTTTGTAGATTCTGGTTATCTCCATTATCAGGACTTTCGTTTTCTTCTTCTAGTACGGCAAACATGTTTGTGTATCCCTTTGACTTTTGCTCTTCAGTTTCTTTTTTCTCCAAGGCCTGATCTAGCAGAGAAATTGCTGTATATTTGGGTTTTCTTTCTTGGTCTACCAAGTAGTTCGATACCTCCCTAGTCAAAGGCTTCTTCTACTTGCCCCACAGTGGAGTCTAGTTTGAGCCCCCTTATAACACCTTTGCACCATGGTTCACTGTCTAATTTTTTGTAGTTAGGGTCTAGTTCGCAAATTGCATCTCTAACCCCATCAACTTGTTCTTCTTTTTTTTGAGATAAACAGCGAGGTTGTTTTACTGGTAAGTCTCATAGAAGCAATAGTGCCTTTTCGGAATTTTCATTGATCTGTTTTGCTAGTTCTTCTCTTTTGATTTTCTTTGAAACTTCAATTACTTTGAAGTACACCACTACACAAGCCTTGATCTTTTCGTCTCATGGCCTGACCTTCTCTTGTGACTTTGAGGTCTGCAACTGATACCGGAATGGGTCCGCCCCATACTGGCACGTCGGACTTTGGATGATTGCTGCTTTTGTTTTCTTTGCATCTTTTTTGACAGCCTGGATTATTATGTTTTGGCTCACGGTTGTTGTAGCTGTGGTGTCAATTATGTGTTTTAGTTTGCTTATGTCTTTGCTCATTTTACGCATTTCTATCTTGTGGTTGGTAATTGATTTTTCATGGTTTGTAATAACATCTTTTTGGAACTGTTTGAATTTTTTTGTCGTTTATCAAATTTATTAGAGAAAAAGTTGACTGTTTGATCCATTTCGTTTACTGACTTCTCAATTAGAATGGTGTTTCCCGAAGCAGTTGCCGTTTCGACTTTCCTTCTTAGGATGTCTATGTCGGTTTCTGCTGTTTTCAGGTTCCGTTCCAATATAGCGATCTTTTTTTGCAGTGCTGTGTTTTCTGTTTCTTTTTGTTGGCTGGATTGCTCCAGAAGTTTGTTCATTTTTTCCATTGCTTCAAGCTTTTCTGTCATTTGATTGACTTTGTTATCTTTTTACTTTCTCGCGTGTTACAGCCAAAGCCATGTTGCTCTTCATTTAGATCATTCGCTTCAGTAGTTTCTCATAAGAATCTTTTAGTTGCTCCTTTGGTTCTTCATCTAGTTCTGTTTTTGTTTCTGTTGTGCCTTCTTTATTGTTGGGCATCACATCGCCATTGTTTCCCGTTTCCGACAATTCCTTTACTTCGCTATCGATTTCAGCAACAGTAGTTTTTAATCCTATTTGGTTTCTGATCTTTTGATCAGGCTGTTCATTGATTGCTGTTGGGGAGTTTGGATCAGGGCAGCTCCCCTTGCCAGAGGACTCCAAGCGTCTGGAGTTTAGGCCCACCACAGTGTCATTATTGTTATCGTTGTTTATGACCGAAATGCTGATTGTAGGAGAGAAAAACTCCTCAGGCGATCTGATTTGGTCATCAGCATGTATTTCATCGTCTTGCGACGCTAAATTGATATTTTCTTCCGTCTTGTCTTTAAACTTGAATTTGTCAACTACTTTTAATGGATGATTTACTTTTATCCAAATAGCTTCCATCAAAGAGACAAAGCAAATATACTAATTTAACTAAGTTGAATAGGAAATACATATACCCAAAAATTCACAATGTTGAATAAAATTACTAGAGAAAACAAATTCCTATAATATTTTGTTCTTTTTTTTTTTCACTATGAGCAGTACTATATCTTTTGTAACGTTACATGGTGAGTGCACAACATATCATGGCACTTTGTGTCATAGTGGCATCATGTGGTTTTGGTTATTTACAACCATATATAAAACAATGATGATGTGGATTTACAATCGACATTGACCAGGCTATTTGATCAGAACTAATGTGAACAAGATGTTTGGTATATATGGCGAAGCTCTCGCAAAACTATATTACTTTTCAATGCTAGTTCTGAACTTTTGCTAGCATCAGTTTTTAAGCTTTTTCAACAATGAGCATCAATTCCAAGTGCTCTGTTAATTGAAAACTCATAAATTTTTATGGTTTTACTATAAAACTATTTTTGATAATAGTTGCTAGTTGGGTATTTTGAATCCAAAAGCCAAACATTACACACTGTATAAAGACAACAATCTGAATCGAGGATTTGGAAAATGACACAAATAAAACGAGTTTTGATTCTAAGCTCTCTTGAAGCCAACTGTTCTCGGCTGAAAGAAATAAATATTTGATTGAAGGTGGTTGGACATGGCCTAAAATGTACACTGGTTAATCTTAAGATGCAGTGGAGACCAATCTGCTTTACAACCTTTTTTATGGTGATTTTAAACTACTGAATATATATCCTCGGCTATCTCAAGTGTTGAATCTATTTTTTTAGACAGAAAGGAATCTTTTGAAAGTATAAAGAAGCCAAGCTTAGATTTCAATAAATTAAAAAAATGCTGTGAAACAAAAGCAATCAAGAATTCATATAACCCAACATTAAACTAAATTACAACCATTCAAAGTTCATACATGTTGGTGCTTGAAATTTATCATGAAAACATTGAATGAAGCAATACGACTAGCAAGCTTGGTAGTGTCAGTACAATTATTCTCTTGAAGTACAATTAAGAATAATGAGAAATTCACTCGTCTTATTATATTCCCCATTTTAAATTTGCCTGCATCATCAGTGCTTGTTTGGTATGTCTATTTTTTACTTTATCCTCGGCTATTTTTAAACTATAAGTAAACGTGAAAAAGTATATTCTCCTTGGTCACATAAATTTCTCTGACTTATAGTAGTGAAGCCCGGGAGGGCTTAACTTTTCAACTTAAATGCTAACTTTATTATAAATGATCCCTGCTGCAAAAAGCCAAAGGACAATATTGAAAAATGTACAAACTGTTTACTGCCTTAAGGAAAAATCAAACGATACCTTTGCTTATAGTTGCAATATCTGAATATTTGTTATTAAACACAATATTTGTTCTTGGTAAAAAAAATATTATAAGTGAAGAACCGAGTTGAACAAATAAAAAAAGTTAGAAAAATTCACAGTTTTATTGTTCCATCTCGCCTTGGCCTGGAATTATTTATTGAGAGCAATTTTGGGCATCTAGCCCGAGGAAATAGCAAAGTACAACGAATAAAGGTATACACAGACTTCAAACGCTAAACCCTTAAAAGGTTATACATAAACTATGTAGGAAACAGTGAAAATCTGATTACTTCAGCATTTTTGGTTGTCTTCACAAATTCTCATTATATAGCAAATAAAAGTGCCCTTGGACTATTTTCAAAAATACTGAAGTTTTAAGAGCGCACTGTAAGTATACCTTCAAAGGGATTATTTTTATAAAAGCTTTGACTATCGTAAAACTGGTTATCAAGCATACAGGAACTAGTTTTGAATGACAAGGTGAGCCTCAAGGGTCATACAACATAAATCAGCAGTTACAAAGTATATTTGGCTATTCATCGATAGAAATCGCCAGGTTCGAGACTATGGTCGAACAACTGTAATTGGATTTTTATTAATTTCTTACTAAATAACAAAACTAAAGAAAAGGTAATGCTTCTCATTTTAAAAAACATCCTCGTTTAGTTTTGACTACTTAACAGAACACTTTTTTGGGTCAGTGAAATTTTTTTCATTATAATGAAATACCGTTGAATATATAAATTATGCTCTCAGGATTTCACAATGTCTACCAAATGCCTTGTTATGCAATTGTAGCTCGTGATCCCTATTTGAATGACGTACTTCATTTTTATCAATTAATTCATTCATCAATTTACCAATAATCAGATTTCTGCAAAGTCTGAATTAATACCTTTTGTGTTTGCTCACTCATCCTTGTAATCTCGGCTATTATTGTATATGTCTTAAAATAAGAGGAACATGACATTTTGTTGTAGGTTAGAATATACTGTTGGAGATCTGTCATTGGTATAGTTTTTTGGTAAATTATCATGTATCATCATACAAGAGTTTTGAAGAAGATATTTGTTGAAATCTTTAAGGGAATCATATTTCCACATACCAATGAGTTGATGACTGTTTTATCAATAAGTTTGTTTAACTAGTCTTAACTTAGCTAAATAGCCAACATACTTTTCCAAATTATGCTGAAAAATCAAAACACCGTTACGGGGTCTCAAATACTTTCGCTGTCGAAAATTATACCACATACTTTCACACATTCGCGTTTTCCTGTTTTCGCTGTTGGAGGATGGGTACTGGTAATCTGGATGACGCACGGCTTCTAAACTGTTGCCTGCTTTTTTGGAACTCAGTAATGTGTTCTTGGTGTTGTAGGGTGATAGTGGCCACTGCTGCTATTGGCTTAAATTCATCCCGCGCCGCCTTATTTTGCCCATTCAAAATGGACTATTTACAATGGGCTGGGAAAAGCTAAAGAAAATTTGTAAAAAAAAAAGATTTAATAACTGTAGTTTCACATGTAAATATAAAATGTAACAATGGTAACTGGTTTAAAAAGGGCTGAACAAAAACTTTTTTAGCTTCAAAAAAAAGTTACTGGTTATCATTAGCTATTTTGTTTAATTATTGACGGTTTTTTAATAAATATCTTTTGCTTATTTAATTATTAGGCTTGCACACGGTAATCTTGTACTTTTTTAGTCATTTGTATTTCATAAGCTAGAAAAGACGATCCGATCACCGCAAGCTTTATTTTTAAATAATTCTCAAACGAAGAAAAATGAAGAACCTACTAAAAAGATAATTAAGGTTTACTTACAATTAGTATTGGCACCCAACTTGTAGAATCCTTATATAATGTGTCTTTCAGGCAGCCTTCACTTAGAAAAGAAAACGGTGCAGTTGATCTTCAAGCCATACACTATCCATATTCAACACAGTCAATCGCACAAAAACAATAACATGGAAATAAAAGTTGAGACCTTTGAAGAAATCAACGACAGAACATACTAGGTTTTTCGTAAGTATAATGTTTTCATTATTTTAGTTTATCACATTTGATGTGGAAAAACTGTAAATTGCTGAAAAATATAGCTTTCTACCTTTATTGTACTATATCTAAAAAGAATACAACGGTTCTGATTGTAGTGTGAAAGCTACAATTATTATCGAAGAGTTATTATTTGAAAACTTGAAATTTTCAATAATAATTGCACTTTGGGCAAGTGTGGACTTGGGCCAGGAGGCGAAATTTTCATGAGCCTAGCTAGACTCAGGACTTTTCTTTTTTTTTGTTTTTTGGATTGTTTTTCATAGCCTTTTTTTTTTTTGTTTTTTGCATTATTATCATGTCTTACTTTCGGATAACATTTTTTTTTCTGAAAAAAGAAATGCGATAAACTAGCTCCAAAAAACCGTTGTAATTATGTTTTTAATTCATTGCATTGACATGGTATTAATCTTTTAGCCAATTCTTTTTCCTGGCCATCAAAATCCAACTAACTGGCTCAAAAGCAAGAATGAGTTTGAATAATGTTCATTCATATATACATCTGCAATAATTAATATCCAATATATAACAAAATGCTTACTATATAAATTTTTTATAAGCACACTGAAAACTCAATTCATTTTTAATATAAGCCGGCCCGTAAAAGTGGTTGCTGCATAATGTAAATGTTTTGGTTAATCCGAAAACAGGCTTCACAAATGTTTAATACAGTATCATTATTGTTGAGTAATCTGCTAAAAAGTGGATTCTAAAAATCAGAAGTCAACAAATCACCAAAAAACTTGGTTTGTATTGGACTATTTATAAGTTTCACTAATAATTTCTTTTTAAAACGTTCAGCTGAATTATACAAATTGCTTTTAAAATATTAAAAAAAATCTAAACAAAGTCGGTGAGTTAACATTATGTATGATAATATATTGGTGTAAACTTTCTTTCCATATCACTTCACAGTTTTAGAACATTTTAGATTTTACCAAAGAAAAATAAAACATGTATAGCCGATTCCTATTAATTTTTCTGAACAGTATACAATAGCTGGCTAGCTTTTTTTTATATAGCCTTGGTGGTCCGCATAGTTTCTGGTCATTTGTATATTTATTTTTTTCTTTCTTTGCATTTATTTATTTTTTTCATTTTAAATATTCCTTATTTCATCAAAAAAAAATATTTTTTGTTTGCAGCTCTGATTTTTCTTGATAGTTTGAATTCCAATTTTTTTAAGCTTGAAAACTGTTCCCTTGTTATCCAACAAAAGCTCTTTGGTTTCATATATATTTTAGAGGATTATATAAAGTCCTGTTTTACTTTTATTTTTTCATTTTATTTTCATAAGCTAGCTATTCAGTATCGCCAGTAACTTGTGAAACCAACAAACATACTTTTCAAAAAATTATACTGCCCTTGGATTTTTAAAGGTTAGTTCTTAGTCTGATTTTGTTTTTGTTTTGAACGTTTTCTCGAAATATATGTATATATGCGTTCCAGTTGTTCAGTTTTCAGAAAAGTTTATGAATGTAAACGGTTTGAAATACTTGTCGAAAATTGCAATGACAACCGTCTCTGTCACAAATTTTAAACTATAACTTTGCCCTTATCAATTAATTTTCTGTTTTGATTTCTGATATCTTCCAGATTCAAAAGTCGAAGATTGATGTGTTTGTCGTTTAAATCAGGCTCTTGGATTCAAAATAAAGTGAAACAATGATTCTGAAAGATATTTCAACATTTCTTGAAAATTTTACATATCTCTTGAGAGTGAATGCGCAGCTAGACCTTGATGACACTTCTTTCTTCACGTTTCAGAATTTGAACTACGACAGCCAAGAATATAACCTATCAAAAGCAATATTTGGCAATATATATTATTTTTTGTCGCTTTATCATGATTTCCTTTTTGGAAAAAACGGCTCAACATCTCATTATCACTATTAAAATGGCTTATGGGCCAGGTTCAGTTTTCTTCGCTATCAAATTTAATTAATTTGTTATTTGATAACTTTTTTTTCATTCCTGTTTAATTAATATTGAGATTATATCACCGAGAAACTTCATTTAATATTTCGCATATTCTAATTATATTTCTATTGTTATTTTTTTTAGCTTTTCTTTGATACTTGCTATTTGTGGCTCATTCATACAAAATACATCTGACCTTTCAAACCTACACCTGGAGTAAATATCATACCTCAAAGGTCTTTTCTTGTGTTTTTTTTTTTTCAAGAAAAATCACTGTTAAGATTTGCAAAATCGCCAAAATGACTTGATTCAATTAGCACAAAATATAAGCAAGCGTTCTTTACTATTAAATAAAACAGTCAGAATATATAATCAAGCCATAGAGAAAGCATCAACAGTTCATTCAACAGGTTTGCAGAGTGTTCCTATAAATTTATGTCCACTCAATCATCTGGATCACCCGGGCCGTTTCCCGCTGAGAGCCACGATAATAGGAAAAAGCCACGAAAACATCATCATTTAACTTGCTCCAATTGCAGAAGAAAAAAGGTATGTTCGTATTATAATTGTGATGTAAACATGATTTATTTTGTTTTTCAGAGTTTTAAAGTTGTTTCCTAACAGCTTTCTTTTTTTTTAACAAAAATTAGGCCAGGTGTGATGGGCTTCAGCCCGTGTGTACAAAGTGTGCAGAGGCTAATGACTCAGAATGTATTTATGATAAGCCAGCGTCAATAGCGTATGTTAGACACCTTGAAAAGCAATTGAGGGATCTTTCGAAATCTCAAGGAAGTGGTGGAAAGGAAGGAGAAATTCAGAAAAAAAACGACAAAGCGCACGATGATGACCTTAAAGGTTCAAACAATTCAACAGCAAGAGAACCTCCTGGCTCAGATTCTGAAAGGAACTCGAAAACAGAACCAAGTCCATCATCATCTAGTCAAAAAGATCAGCAGCCCAAACCTAAGTTTACTAAACCTCGAATTGAAAAAATATTTACAAATGCAAAATATGTTGGTTCCACGTCAGAATATCGAAAATTTTACTTGGACAATTTTGACAAAAAGGCAAGAGAATTAGAAGACACAGCCTTAAAAACAGCTCTGCAAACAACTTTCAGCTACATCTCTTTGGCCACAGCCCAGCAATGTTTGTTGGCGTATTGGTCTTGGATTCATCCTATTTATATTACAACCCACCGTGCATCTTTTGTTCACGACATGGCATCCTATTCTCCAGCAAGCCCGTATAGACAAAACAGCAGCTTTTCTTTGGCACTCCTTTCAAGCATGATTGCAGACGCGCTTCCTCTTTTTTACAGAAAAGATAATGAAATTATTAAAATTGTTACACAGCATTCACATGCCCTCCTAAATCAAGAAATTCTTTTTCCCCCTTCCCTAGGAACTGTAATGGCAGCATTACATTTATCAATACGTGCTATGAAAGATGGCAATATTTCACAATGTTGGACGCTGAGTGGTATTGCCTACCGATTAGCAGCTGACATAAATCTGACATTAGCGCCCCAAAACCTAGATAGCGATATCTCTATTGAAAACGTTGAAGCTAGAAATAGAGCTGGATGGGCTTTATTCTATTGGGATCAAAATATAAGTCTTTTTCTTGGGAGGTTACCCACACTAAACCAGGTGCCGTTATCTTTCAATGAGGGTATTATAGATTGCAGTGCTGACAAAGATTTATGGAATCCAGTTATAGAACCTAAAGGAAACCCGGCGTTAAGCAATGAGCTAATTAAGTTAGCAGGTCTGGACATTAATAAAAGCAACAGCAGACGACCATCGTTTAAACGGAGTGCAAGTGGCAGCATCAAGTCCGAAAGTTCAGCCGCCAAAAGAAAGACCTTAGATGAAGAAATCTCAAATGAGGCAAACCAGAACGATATGCTTCAACAATCAAATTTTACGCTAGTCATGAAATACAAAATCAAAGTTTTCGAAATTGAAAATCAAGCAACATCATTTGTTTTCGGAAAAAATTTCAACTCTCTTTCATCTACTAATGTTGATTTCTTTACACCGGCATTTTTCTTAAATAATGAGCAGGCGCAACAGCTTAGCAAATGCATCTCCGACTTAAGCCAGCAGTGGAAAGATTTTCCTGATTGTTTGAAGGTCAACGAAATAATCGCTCTACCAGCAGGGATTCATCTTACCCCAGCAATCATATCTGGCTGTCTTCAGCATTTTGCTATTTCTGCGCTGATTTACAATTATCTTTTGTATTTCCACAATACCAGTAATCCGCATAGCACTAATATTGACAGTTCTAGTGGCATATTGTCAAAATCAAAGGTTATTCAATATGGCCTCGATTGTGTTGTGAATGTAATCAAAGTTTTATCAGTATATATCAACTACTATGGCAACTTGAAGATTGATCACTGGGATGAATATGCTCCATTTGTTTGTGCATGCTTTATTATATCTCTTGTCAACCTCAATCAATTGAGTGAACGCAAACAACATGAAAAAGCAATTGGTTTTCTCAAAATTCTGTTTAGGTTTCTTTTAAATCCTGTTTTCAAAAGCCCTAATTCAATTGCCATAATTACAAAAATCAAGGTCATTTTGATGAAACATTCACCGCACATTTTGCAAAGCCAGCATCCAAACTTGGCAATCACAAGCCAACTAGGCTCTCATCTTCGGTCACCCATCCAACCTCAATTTCAAAAACCTCCAGACCTAGCTCAGCAACATACAGTATATTCGAATTTGATAAATCCACATCTTTTTCGGGACCAACAGCATACAATAGGTTCTTCTTCTCAGTCATCAAATCAGCAAACTATTGTGTCTCAAAGTCCGGCCACCTCTCAAAGTTCACAAAATTCACCTCATAGCCTAATCCAAGTAAATCAATCATTAGCTCCACCATTTGATTCTGTTCAAAGCAGCACCGCTCATCAGCCTACACCATCTCCGCATAAAACTCAAAGTCATCATCATGCACATAGTCTCTCGGGTTCTGAAATGAGCTTGTTATCACTTGATTCTGTTCCTAAGCCAGCAAATGTAAATACTAGCAGCCCAAAAAAGCATACACTCTCAGCAACACACTCAGCACAGAACAACTTTTCCCAACCTTCAAACACTGTACCTGTATCATTCACATATCCAAATCAACCCTCAATCTCATCCCTTTCTGCTAGGACCTCAGCCTCATTCAGCCATGAACTAAATACCAGCTTTGCTGAGTCCTCTGGGCACTCTAATATAAGTCCAGATACCACATTTATGAATACATCATTTTTAACTCAGGGGCCTTCACCAGTATATCAATCTTCAGGACTGTTGCCATATAGAGGGCCAGTTGTTTCATACTCAAGTTACTCCAACGCATACGCTTTGACTTCTTCAGGCTCACCAGTCCATCCAACTCAACCCGCTATATTCCAAGGAAGCGTACCGGTACAACCGACATCAATGGCAATGCCTCGCAAACAAGAGTCTTTCGGTAATACAATACAGACATCTCAACATTTTCAAATGAACTTTAATTCTGACTATCGAATGTCACAGCAGATCATACCCGATGATGGTGTGAGCCAGTACAATAGTGGCGATACTCAAGAACAGAATAAAGCGCATGGGTACATGATTCAAGTCGGTACTATTTCAAACACAACAGAAACAGGAAAAGAAATTTTGGAAAACAGCAACATTCAAAATCAAAGCCAACATAACCTGAGCAGTATGAATGATTCAAAAACTACGTAAGATCTAGCATGCATATTCATGGAGGTTGAAAAAAGCTTAGGTGATATTCATGCAAAGAATAAAAAAAAATGAAAAAGAAAAGGAAAGACACACAAAAGAAATAATTGTTTGTGCCAATATTTACATATACATATTATGTTTTTTTAGACTCAAGTTTCAGATTTTTAGACAAACCAATTAATTTAATATTGTTTCAATAAAGTGCTATATTATCGATAGTGTAGGGCCCTAGTGATTCTACAACCGTCGCTTATTTGATGATAGTAAAGATCCCATTTTTGATTTCGGTTCTTGCAACTGACAGAATACAATATTAAATGTGTATTACTCAAAGACCTTTTAGAAACGGCCGCCGCTCACATATGACATTGGATGAAGCCTATGATAGCAACACCACACTATAAATAAGCTCATAGGATATAACTTTATCATCAGCATAAAAAACAATGTGAGCTATAAACACATATTTATTTTTAGTTGTAGGTCAACTGATAAACTTTGAAATTTATTTGGTAGATACAAATACAACAACGCGGAAGCTCCGTTGAAAACAAAAATGTGGGGCGTATCTAAATCAGTGTTTCACTTTAAAGTCCAAAGGGACGTGTGTTTTAAATATTTTCACACCGAAAAAACATAAATTAATTGGACCATTTTTTACATTTAATATGATGCAAATAATACTTGTTGATTGCAAAATATGAATGTTGTGATGGGTGTTGGAAATGTCTTACTATTCTTTCGAATGAAGAGTTTTCAATATCAGTAGACTGAGTCATTTACCTAGTTACCAAAATTATGTTTCTCTTTAGTTCTTTTATTGAACTCGACTTTGTTATAAAACTCATAGCCCTTGATTCTTTTCTAGACTTGCTGTTTATAGTTGAGGCTACAGACTACATTGTTTCCAAAGATATGAAGAATCATGGAATGCTATTGCTAATAAACGAACAAACTCATAAAATTCATATCAGCGTATGTACCTATAAACAGATTTTGTCTCTTTTGTTGTTTTCTGTGACAGTGTAGCTTTTAGATACATATTGTATCCTTTCTTTTGATTCCTCTAGTATAATCACTTCTGGGCCATTTAGCTTCCACTTTGTGTAAAGTGTCAGTGCCAACGTACTGTGTTTTGCTTGATATTAAGTTTGTTCCTTTAATTCGATCTTACTATTTGGTTTAAACAATTCCCAATGTATGGTTGTAAGTCGACGCTTACTTTTGTGACGTGAAATTACCGATTTTCTTACTATTGTTCATTGTATATTGTATCTTCACAATCATGTACATGTGGCTCAATGAAGAAATCATTTACAAGTAGTATCTCTTCCATCATGTGATTTGGGAGTGATTTTAGTTACATAGTATGTAACTGTAACAAAACCCACTAGTAACTAGTGATCGATGATTGGTCTGTGTTTCTCACCACCATATTATTCTTTTTTTTTTTTTTCCACTACCCTTTCAAAATAGAACCGCGAGCATTGGAACCTCTCCCTTTTCTCTCTCTCTCTCTTTCTCTCTCTCTCTACTTTAACATTTCTACACGATAATCTAACTATTCAATAATAACCAGCCAAAATGCCTATGAACGACAAATACCCAACAATAAACCTTCGTGAGTACCCCGACTTTACTCCTCACAACACCCTTGGTCTCACCATCAAGTCTGCTGTTGCTTGTGCCGGTGCTGGTATCATTGCTTCTGCTGTCAAGAATTCTCTTGAACCTTCAAAGACTGCTGGTCTCATTCACCCCAAGACTGGTTACTACACCTTGATGTTTGGTATGTACTTTTAGTTGAAATTTCATTGGTTAGGAATATGGATTTTTGGTATGATACCCTTTATTTGTCGAAATACTTCAATTTTCAGTAAACAAGATGTTTATCATAACGTTTATATTGATTTGGCTGTTAAAACCAGAAGCGATATACAGATTTTTTGATACCAGTTTGATGAGAGAATCAGGAAATTTTATGAGGTTGTTGTGTTTTTGCACTATTTTTGATGTGGTGAAATATTTTGAAATTTCACACTTTGTTAATCACATTTGAACAGCATGCCGCAAGCAATTGCTATATTACCATAAACCCATGAATTCCATTGATTCCGTTAAAACAAACTTTTGTTTTTGAGATATTTCACAAGAAAACTTTTAGCTAACTAGAGTATGATAGCTGCTGTTGGTTCTGCTTACACATTTGGTGAAAATGTTTCAGCAAACTTAAGAGAAAAGGAAGACAGTTGGAACTCTGCCATTGGTGGTACCTTCGCCGGTTCCATTCTTGGTGCTACCTGTAAGTATTTGAACTTTTTATTCATATATTCAAATTGCTTTGTTTGATTTTATTAACACTGCAAAATAGTCAAATCTATTCCCAAGGTTGTTGGTTTTGGTTTGTTGACCGGATCCGCAATTGGTCTTTTCGAATTTGCTGGTGGATTTCAAGGTTATGGACGTGAGAAGGCTCTTGGCCGCCAGGGAGAGCTTACTACTCTTGAAGACGATCAGAAGCAAGGTTTCTGGGATGTTGTTCACAGACGGCCATTGTCCCAAACTATTGATGAGCTTGGTGATCTTGTCAAGCCATTCAAATAATCGCTTTTATAGCCTTCACTCTCGACCGATTTGAAATACAGAAAAAAAAATGCCCATTAGAACAATGATGAACGACATTATCATCACTATCACAACCAAAGGTATACATGGCTGATTATCATCTCAAAATCACATACACAGCACATTTATCCACGCTCAATATTAATGATAACTGGTTTTTAAGCGCTTTTAGCAGATTAAAAGCAAAAGTTATCACATAAATTTTATTCGTCTTGAAATTCGCCATTTATTTGCATGTCTGGTTTTTTTGTTTTTTATTTTGATTTTATGAAAAGTGTATAAATGTAAATACACCCAAAACTATTCTATTTTTATTTTTTTTTTATTTTTTTTCAGGCTTAATCCAAATACAAATTCACCCAGTTTTGTTTTGTTTTCTTATGTACATTCAAGGACCATCAATGGTTTCAAAAGATTTTGTAAATTTTGTTTCGGCTTTAGTTACAAAAATGTAGTAGTAACCTTAGTTGGCTGTATGTCTTGAAAACTAGACCCATGGAGAAAAAGCAACATAGTAGTGCGGCATCGAATTGGGTTTTTTTTCTCTTTTTTTTCTTTTTCCTTTCTTCTTCTTCTAAAAAATTCTTTCCTGTTACAATTCCCCCCTGACTAAACCTTCTGGACTTTCATTGTTTTTAGAATTTCACAAGCATCACAACTTGTTATTGAAAATGTCCTCGAGGTGAGCAATACAAGCAGATATTTGGTTTTGTCTTTGTTTAGACACGTTTTCTTTTCACTCTTCTCATGTCAACTGCTAACAAACATATGATTTGTTTTCATGATTACGTCTTGCCTTTAGATATCGCGTTGAATGTATGGATCCAATTAATGAAAAAGCTCAATTCTTATTTTGTTTCCTGTGGTAATAGATACACACAAGACTCTAACTCATTGTTCAATATAATCAGATGCCCTCAAATCTCATCGTCGTGACGAGTTTATAGAATGGATCAAAGGTTTGTTAGCTGTATGCATGTTTGTTTTTTTTCATTTTTCACTTTTCAAACCAGCTGGTTTACATGGATCTTTTCATTTGTTAACAACCTCTTTCTTAATATAGGTCCCCTTTGTTCTTCATGCCGGTCCTACAATTCATGAAAAGAAAACTGGCGAAATAGCTCAAGGAAGATATGCTGAAGTTTTCAGAGACGTGGAACTACTGATCAAAGACAAAAGTATGTATATTTTACACCACCACTTGTTCACAATGCAGATTGTCATTCGCCATCTAACCCCACGTTTTTTCACTTTTAACAATCTTTGTTTTTTTTTATTTTATTGCTTATAATCTCAACAGTCTTTATGGACTCTCAAGATCTTGCACAGCTTGCTCGCCTTAATAGTTTGGTTCCTTCTGTTGGTACTTTTTTCACTCGGCTTCCTTTAGAACGTGCCTTTTTGATTCAAGATTCTAAACGTGCAATTTCGGCTAGAAGACTGGTTGCGCCTAGTTTCAATGACATTCGACTTATTTTAAACACAGCTCAAGCACTCAGTCTTGCTGAAAATTCTAAAGATGATCCTTCCAAGCGTTTGAAACTGGTGACTTTTGATGGTGACGTCACATTGGTATGTATTATATTTAGGGAAGAAAAAAACACAATGCTAACAAAACACATTTTTGTTCTGGTAATCAGTATGACGATGGAAGTTCGCTTCGCAAAGATGATCCTGTTGTTACACGTCTAATTGGACTTTTGTCAAGAAATATTAGTGTTGGTATTGTGACTGCAGCCGGATACTCTGATCATTCAGGAGCCCATTACGAGATCCGACTTGAAGGACTTTTAGAAGCAGTTCGGGAAAGCAAGACGCTCACAGTTGATCAGAAAAACAACATTTTTGTAATGGGAGGAGAGTCCAATTACTTGTTCCGATTCAACGAGGAAAGTGGTCATTTGAAATGGATTTCGCCTGAACAATGGGCACTGCCAGAAGTCAAGGCATGGAAAAATGATGATGTTGTACAGCTTTTGGACTATGCTGAAAAGGGATTGAAAGATTCGCAAGCTCATTTGAGGTTGCTTGATACCACATTGATTATCCGAAAAGAACGAGGTGTTGGAATTGTTCCTAAGCCTGGGTTCAAAATTTGTCGCGAGATTCTTGAAGAAATTGTTCTCACTGCTCAAAACAATCTGCAGGCACTTGACATTACCCAGCACATAAATTTCAGTGCCTTCAATGGAGGAAGCGATGTCTGGGTTGATATCGGCGACAAGAAACTAGGCGTATTGAGTTTGCAACAGTATATGGGTGATGTCAACGGAAACCAAACTCTTCATGTTGGCGACCAGTTTGCATCAGTTGGAGCCAACGACTTTAAGGCTAGACAGGCTGCTTGCACAGTGTGGATTGCTAGTCCTACAGAGACTGTAAACATCATGGATGAGCTCATGCTGTATTTAGATGAAAACCAAATCATGTAAGTGGTGATAGAAACCTCAAGATTATATATTACAGAGTTCAAAGCTTGCTCAGGCTTCAGCATAAGGAGCTATAAAGTTAGTGACATTGACAATCTTTTTTTACAAAGAATAACAAAGGTGTTGTATACTAAATACAAAGAGTATTTGTTTGAGCTGTAATATTGTGTTGAACTAGCTAGAAGTTTTTTATTTATGAATTGGGTTGTAGTTCATTGAACTTCTGTAGCTTAGACTCAATTCTGCAAGGCTTTGAAACTAGGCCTATTTGTAACATAATGAATTAGATAAGTATTTTGATAATTACAGCACCGGCTTTTTTTTCTTTTCTTTAGGTCTGTGTTTTTTGTCGGTTAGTGTGAAATGCTAGACAAGTTCATTTGCACGGCTGATTAAATTGGGTGATGTATGTGTTTTAGAAGCTTTACAACAAGGTTAAACCTTGGAGGTTCCGAACGTCAATGGCCAGAAAAAGGATAGAAACGAGCATATTAAAAACTTGCTTTCATGCTATATTGACAGCTTGTTTGGCCGTCTAGACAATGTCTCATTCTCTGGACTGTCAATTGAGCTGGATAATGGTACCTCCTGTTGAGGGTATTCAAGCTAGTTATATAGATTCCATACTATCTATGATATTAAAGCTTTAGGAATTGATTCAAAATTAGGTATGGACACACATATAACTGTTCTTAGTACACAAAAAGTCGCAAAGAGTATGTGATGAGGTTCAGAAAATAACGTTGTTTTTGGAAGGTGCCGTCAACCCATTGTTCTGGCTTAAGACTTGAAGTTGCAACTTACTCAAGAAGTAAATAAAGTATATTTTCAACGGTCAATTGGAACAATGAAAGGTAAATTAGCAAGCCAGTAGTATTTCATAACGGTTTTTTGCTACATTTTTACTGTAGAATCCAATATAAGTGGCATTGTCTTGGTCCAACTTTACAGGAGCACCTTTGAGGTGAATGAGGTAGTTGAGTAAAAATTGACTCACGCTCAAAGCAACAAGTAAAAAATTAAAGTGTAAAATAAGCAATAAATAATGAAACTAGAGTTTATATGTCAAAAATTAAATCTTTTTGAACTGATGAGGTTTTACAATTGATTGAAACTAGCTAGTTATTAAATATTTAACATGCTCGACACATTCAAGTATCCTTGAATGTTCTGTGTCCCTGCATATTTTTTACCCAACCGTCTCTTGGGCCTCAAATATAATTTTATTTTTACAACATCAATTGACGTTCATATTTAATGCCAATGTTGATTAAAAGGTGAAGTATACACGATTATAAAACTAGATGATGTTTGTATTTTTTGATTAGATGGTTTGGACCTGTACCATACATTTTTAGCCGTACAATCTATCCTTCTACACGCAGTACCTCAATAACATTCACAAACCTGTACTTTTTGAGTTACAAAAGTTGAAATTTTATGGCCAACATTGTAACATTGAGTCTCCCCTCTTTCCAGCCACATTGATTCACTCAGACCATAAAAAGAACTTGGATTCTTAGATAGGCGAATCAAGACAAAGACTCCGCACTTTCCACAAGTCTGGCTCAATTCTATAATGAGTGATGGATGTACAAAGAGCCGAGTTTATGCTTTTTTCGGCAAGTAGAAGTAAGAGACACTGAAATTTTTACAGACTTTGCATGATTCGACAAGAACGTCACCACGAGGCCTCACACATGTACACTTCCATCTTTGCGTGATTACATAATTACCCCATTATTACAGATAAACTCAAAATTACATAACTTTTACATTTCCAGCTCTCCATTTTTTACATCCATATGCCCCGGATTATAGGCGGTTTCTCCGACGAGTTTTGCGACCCCTCTAGTCCCTCCCTCCCTCCAAGTCGGAGAAACTTGCATCTTTCCGTTACATGGCGATTACAGGGATTTTCAGCCCAGTATTGGCTGACTGGAAGTAAATTCGAGAATTATATATGAGCTTCAGAATAAAAGAGATACTGGAACCCCGCACATGGCTTTATTGAATGAAATTTTGGATATAAATATGGCCATATTTTCTTGATTCAATCCATCTTTTTTTCCTCATCACTTCTATTTTTCATATTCATCTTCTTATTTTTATATTTTAACCAATTCAGTCTTATTAAAAATGTCTCCTATTATCCCCAAGACTCAAAAGGCTCTCGTCTTTGAGACCAACGGCGGTCCTTTGCTCTACAAGGACATTCCCGTCCCTGTCCCTGAATCTGACCAGATTCTTGTTAACGTCAAGTACTCTGGTGTCTGCCACACCGATCTCCACGCCTGGAAGGGTGACTGGCCTTTGGGCACTAAGCTTCCTTTGGTCGGTGGTCACGAGGGTGCCGGTGTCGTTGTCGCCAAGGGTGAGAACGTCACTAACTTCGAGATTGGTGACTACGCTGGTATCAAGTGGCTTAACGGCTCCTGCTTGGGCTGTGAGTTCTGCTTGAAGAGTGCTGAGTCCAACTGTCCTCACGCCGTCCTTTCTGGTTACACTCACGACGGTTCTTTCCAGCAGTACGCCACTGCCAACGCTATCCACGCCGCTAAGATTCCCCAGGGTACCGATCTTGCTAAGGTCGCTCCCATCTTGTGCGCTGGTATCACTGTCTACAAGGCCTTGAAGGTCTCTGAGGCTGTTCCCGGTAACTGGGTTGCTATCACTGGTGCCGGTGGTGGTCTCGGAACTCTTGCCATCCAGTACGCCAAGGCCATGGGTTTCCGTGTCATTGCCATTGATACCACTGAGGCTAAGGAGAAGCTCTGCAAGGATCTTGGTGCTGAAGCCTTCATTGACTTTGCCAAGTCCAAGGATATCGTTGCTGACATTGTCAAGGCTACCAACGGTGGTCCCCACGCTGTTATCCACGTCGCTGTTGCTGAGCGCGCCATTACCCAGTCTACTGAGTACATTAGACCCACTGGTGTCATTGTCCTTGTTGGTCTCCCAGCTGGTGCTTACGCCAAGTCTGAGGTCTTCTCCCAGGTCGTCAAGTCCTACACCATCAAGGGTTCTTACGTCGGTAACCGTGCCGACTCTGCTGAGGCTATTGAGTTCTTCACCCGTGGTCTTGTCAGCTCTCCTATCAAGATTGTTGGTCTTTCTGAGCTTCCTGAGGTCTACAAGCTCATGGAAGAGGGTGCCATTCTCGGTAGATA
>JAKTYL010000138.1:0-51797 GCA_030578715.1 Magnusiomyces tetraspermus
TGTTGTTATGCGGGGAGAACGGCTGAGACCGGTAATTGGCGGACAGAGTGTTTACTGTGTTTTTCTGTGCCTTTTGACAAATTCTAACCGAACATATCAAGACAAATAGACTTGTTTATACTCAATTCTAGCGTGAAAAAAGTGTTTTGTTCGGTCAAAAATCAATAAACCAACGTGTTTACGAGTGTTCAAAGACCCAGCATTTCAGCTTCATCACTGCGTTTTTCAATCTGAGCGCAAAAGGTGGAATTGGGAAGAAAGTGGGAATGTGCGAGTTTTGCGTGGTTACGAAACATCAAAAAAAAAAAAAAGTATAAAAACCGTTGATTTCTTCTTTTCTCTTTCTTTCAACTCTCTACTCTCAACTTATTTATTCTTTTTTTCAATGATTCGTTCTCATCTTCTCAAATCCACCATTTCCAAACCGTCTTTTTCTCTTTCCTCCTCCTCCTCCGTTTCTCTTGCTTCTTTTCGCAAATTCTCAGCTTCTCCCGCACTCAGCCGTTCTCTCTTGATTCCCGACTCTTCGCCGAACCATGTGACCTTTTCTGAAGCACCGTTCCTGTCCCGAACGGCTGCCCAGGCCTTCTCTTCTGACCCGGACATCACTCCTTCCTCTGACTCTTTGTCTAGCTCCTCCTCCTCCACCTCTTCTTCGTCCACCACCCAGCTAAACATGTACCAAGCTATCAACGATGCACTCCGCATAGCCCTCGAAACCGACGACACTGCCATCATTTTCGGCGAAGACGTTGCTTTTGGTGGCGTGTTCCGGTGCACCACCAACCTACAAGAACAGTTTGGTGCCGACAGAGTGTTCAACACGCCACTGAGCGAACAAGGAATTGCAGGCTTTGGTGTTGGTTATGCTGCCGAAAAAGGAACCGCCATTGCTGAAATCCAGTTTGCGGACTATGTGTTCCCTGCGTTTGATCAGATTGTCAATGAAGCTGCAAAGTATAGGTACCGTGGCGGTAACTATAAGAAGGGAGTCAACACAAACGACAGAAACGAAGGAGGATTTGATGCCGGTGGATTGACTATTCGCATGCCTTGTGGAGCAGTCGGTCACGGCGCAATGTACCATTCACAGTCCGGCGAAGCCTTTTTTGCGCACTCGCCTGGTCTCAAAGTGGTGATGCCGCGCAGTCCCGCACAAGCAAAAGGTTTACTGCTGTCTGCAATCCGTGACAGGAATCCTGTCATTTTCATGGAACCCAAGATCCTGTACCGAGCTAGTTCGGAACACGTCCCGACAGCAGATTATCAGATACCGTTGGGCAAAGCGCAGGTGGTTCAACAAGGCAATGACGTCACGCTGATTGCCTATGGCACGGCTGTCTATCACGCGGCTGCAGCTGCCCAGTATGCCAAAACTCATTTACAGTCGCAATATCCAAACCTGTCGATCGAAATTATTGATTTGCGAACAATTCAGCCTTGGGACCGCGAAACTGTTACAAAAAGTGTAAATAAGACTGGAAGAGCAGTCGTTATCCATGAAGCACCGAAATCGAATGGTATGGCTTCGGACATTGCGGCAGAAATTCAGGAAAAGTCGTTTTTGAGGTTGGAAGCCCCAGTGGCTAGAGTCACTGGTTGGGATACGCATATGCCGTTGCAGTTTGAGGATTTGGTGGTTCCCAATGTTAGTAGAATCGTGCATGCTATTGAAAAGGTGTTGAAGTATTGATTTAATGAGAAGGGTGTTAAAAGGATATCAAGTGGTTAGGAAATTGGTGAATAGAAGGGGAATGGAAAGTTGTGATGGTAAATGCGATGTAAAACTAGGATTTTTTAGACCATTCAAGTAAATACAATTGTTAAATTAAAAAATAAAATACTTATAATACAAAAAAAGAAAGTATATAATACGGGAAAAAGAAGCTCAGTAACTGATAATCTTGCGCTCGTAAGGAATGGGTCCTGGAATGACTGTATACCGAAAAAACTCCTTCTCTGAATTGAGATTTTCTTGTGAATTGAGGGTTCCGTCTGAGTTGAGTGTGCCTTCTGAGTTGAGTGTCCCTTTCATGCTGAAAGTGTCTCGTGAATTGAGATTTCCGTTACTATACAAAGTCGCATCATCAAGTGTATCGTCTTCATCACTATCACTAAACCCAAATTCTGTCTCTGTCTCTGTTTCTGTTGTTGTTGTTGTTGCTGTTTCCATTCTCCATTCGCTGTCGTCGTCATCTTCACTGTTGTCATATTCAATGTCGCCATATTCGTTGTTGTTGTAGTTGTTATTATGCCAAAAAAAGTTGGAACGCTGTAATTCTACTAACTTGTCAAGGTAGTCGAGCCTTGCGCCTGAATCGTAATCTATGTTGGAACTGTATCCAAATTCACTTCCTAATTCCAACTCACTTTCGTATCCCAGCTCACAATGACCATCGTACCTATCATCATCATTATAGCTGGAGTGGTAGTCGTAGTTGGGACTATATTCGTGGTTGCTGTCGTCGTAGTATTCTATCTCTAACCGAGGATCATCGTACTCATAATACAAATAGCACTCTCTCTCAGAAACCTCAGGAAGGCTCCACGGCATTGCAAGAAGTTTTTGTGTATCGGGATCGATTTCGCCAACTCCATCAAATCCATCAATCTCTTGGCTTTTGTCCGCCTCATCAATTTCTAGCGTTGTATCAGCTTGGTCATTATCAAGATATGAAGTTTGAGCTTTTGGGCAATATTCAGCTGAATGGTGGGCTTGTGTATTTGAAAATGAATTACACAAAGTACAGAAATCATCAAAACGCCCAGCAGGTTCAGCTCTTCCTAAACCATCTTTTGATAAATTCATTCTGTTTTTGGTCGAGAAAACAGAAACAAGTTTGTTCCAAAGTTGGCGTAGATGAGGAAGATTGTTGAGTAAGCTGGGTCTTAAGAAATGTAAAAAGATGAGAATCGTAACTAGTCCTAAAACCCAAAATAAGTTTAGTCTAAAAGCCATTAAACTAAAATGCCGATTGAAACTCTTGATCACGTTTTTAGTTCCCTTTTTTATTAACTTCTTTTTAATTTTATTCGGTTCTTCTTTCACTTTTTTGTCTTGTTGGATTTTCTCATCTCGTGCTTCCGAAATTATGTACACTGGCAAACTTCCGACGTCAAATCCGAAAATTTCGGTAGCATCAAGATTATGCGCATGCTCAGTATTGCAATTTTCGCCAAAGGCATCAAACAACCCAAAATTATCTTGGTCCTCATCTTTATTTTCATCTTGGTCACTGTTGTAGTGGGTATTGTACGCTTCATTGAAATTCATGGGCCCAATTCCTGGCCAAAGACTAGGTTCTCGGAGTGATTGATGGTGGCTGTTGATATAACTTTCATCTAAAGTGACAATCATTTGACTTCCAGGCATATTTTCTAGTTTGTCCTTCAGGTTTTTTTGAGGTTTCAGTAAATCAACAACCAACCCATACTCAGCATCAAATTCAAACTCATGTTCAAATTCAGATTCAGGCTCAGATTCGTAACCATTGTTATCAAATAATTGTAAGTCTCCTGCATTCATGTTGGCAGTCTCGTAAGCATCCATATCTCTTTGCGAAACAGTAACAAAACCATTTCTATAAGTTTTGTCAACTTCAGTGATCTCATAAATATATTGAATTTCCAGTTTTTCAGCAGGTGCATAGCCAGTTGTTTTGGTTTTTGTCAAAGAATCCAATACAAATGGTAAGTCTAAACTCTGCTTTTTTTCACAACCTTCTTCATAATTTTGGTTTTCACTTTGGCTATCAATTTTATAATCCCTAGTCACCTTTTCTGAATCCCTACTAAGCTCAAGACTTGCAAGTTTTAGTCCTTGCAAGGAGTCAACTGTGGCTTTCAGAAAATGGGAGGCTAGAAGTGCGAGAATAGTGACAGTAATCAATGATTGTTTGATATTAGTTTTCTTTTGCTTGATTTTCAATGTTGTCGAAATACTATTGTTGTGTCGTTTATGACTTGATAATTGTACTGGATTTTTATATTTTTTGGATTGGCTGCGGGTCATCATGGACGGTTTGTAGTTTGGGGTATATTCTTGAACTTTTGGTAAATCTTGAATATAAAATGATGATGTTGTTGTAGTTGAAATTTTACGTCGTGGTTTGCGAAGGTAATAAATTACGGCTTTAAGAAAAACCCAAAGGTATCCAAATATCATGAGCATGATTGTGTAACCCCATGGACGCACAAGGTTAACCAGAAAATATCGAAACTTCCAGCAAAAATTGGCCAATGCTGTCCAGGGAACTTTTGACAAATTCAAAACGGAAAGCAAGTTTGAATCAATTATGCCAAATGACAACATGTTTAAGACATACCCAAGCAACTGAACCATTCCAAGTCCAAGTTTGGAGCTTTTCAACACTTTGGCCGCTTCAGTGGCTTCAATCAACTCTTTTGTAGCATTTACAACTGCTTTTTCAAGCTGTTGCATACTTTGTTCCAACACATGGCCGGCATTTTCAATGTTTTCAATATTACTGTCTATTGCGGAATTCAGTTGAATATGTGAATTTTCTAGCCGTTTTGCTGATTGTTCAATTTCGTTCATTTTCATCAAAGTGGCTTCACCGTGTTCTTTTGCGTCATTCAAAAGCTCGTTCATATCTGTCATTATCTGCATTATTAAGGAATGATTCTCTTTTGCTACAAGCTCATATTCATTTTGGACAGACATGAAAGCTTCCATAACCACATTCCAGATCTGTCCAACTTGGTTTTGAATACTTTGTGACACGCTAATTGCTTGATTCTCAATATTTCCCAACTCGTGTTCTACCTCGTTCATCATACTTTTCATCACTGTTTGTGCAACATTATAGGACATTTCGTTCATCAGTTCAGCTCCCTGACCAACCACCAAATGTTTCAAAAATTGAGGTAAAGTGGTTTGCAAATACGTTTCTACATCTTGAACAGCTTTTCGTATTTCTTTCTGCGACTGCGAAACGTCATCTTGCATGGACCGCATAAACAGGTTTATAACTTTTGTAAGATCGTGTTGCATTTGAGTAGTTTCTGAGCTGAGCTTGACGATTTTCTTTAGACGTGCTTCTGGTAATTGTTCAGTACAGATTGATCCAATGTGTGAGTAGTAGGTGTTGTATGTTGTCCACAACTGTTGAGAGGTTTGGATTTTGGATAAGCATGCTGTAGTATCTTTGGCTGTGGGAGATGATATATACGATGACGACGACGAAGATGATAATGGATCATACGGTAAACATGCATTTGGAACTTTGACAAATGATGTACGCCATTGGCAAATTGATAACGCAACAGCGTAGTGCCTTCTTTCTGAATCAGAAAGGGATGAAGTTATAGGATTTTCGGAACTATCCAAATCACTGCGATCAGATTCGGACTCCCAGCATAACGGAATCATACCAGATATCGCTTTATGAACACAATTGAGAGATTCAGGTGATGCAAGCGACATAATTGAAGAAATAGTAGATTCAAAGACTGCCTCAAGAGCTTCATCAGTTTTTTGGTGGTTTATTGAACGATGCCTGTTTTGCTCTTCGTCTAGGTTTTTTGGCGAAAAATTATACTTTTTGATATACGAATCCGCTGCATCTTCAAACAATTGTTTAGAAGGAGGATTGTTGGATGGAACTGGTAAAGAGAGTTGTTTGGGAGGACCAGAATTTGAAAATGACCATGGGAATCTAAATGATGAGCAAAATGTTGCAGTCAAGACTAATACGATTTTGGCCGAATGTATTAGATTTATCATTGTTAAATGATAAACTCTGCTTTTTCTTATTCTACTTTTTTTTTTTTTTTTTTTTTTTTGGATATATTATACAGAAAAATTCTATAGTGATCAAAGGGTGGTTAGATGATTATTTTAAAAGAAAAATACACAGCTATACATAGAGATCAAAAAGGGAAAAAATTCGGAAAAGTCATTGTTTTTATAAAAAGTGAAATTTCTTTCAATACAACACACGAAAGGTATCAGTGTGAACTCATGACGAGGCGCGAAAAATAAGAAGGCTTTTCTTTGACGTACATCGTGAGCATGCTTTGATTGTGACACCGAATAAATTTTCTCAAGCACTAACATCATTTGTCAAGAATAATGGGATTGAATGTATTGAGAATTATGTCTATGGTACATGTAAAAGAAAGTGACAACAATATCGAGCATTTTATGTTTTAAACTTCGTTTTGTTTCAAAAGGGCAACAAGGCTAGATCATACTTAGTATAAATACGCCTATAGAACGTCGAGTAAGTTTACAAATTTCTGGTTTTGACAGCCTTATCTATTGTCCTCTAACTACATGAATACTGCAACTCCAATTAAAATTTGAGTCGCCTTTGCAATTATATGTTGATTTCTTTTCTTTCAAATATTTTTTCATGTTTTTCGGATGAATGGTTTTAAAATATGAACTAGCATGGTATACTTTGTGTGATAACTGTTGATAATCCTTTCAACAATGTCCAAGCACTTGTTGAAAGGATTTTGACGAATTTAAAGTTTAAATTAACTATAAAATACTTTTAAAACATTTAAAAAATATTCTGGTTAACTCTCGAACATACCTTGTTTGTTGTGTTTGTGTAAACAGCTAAAACTAAGCTTGGTGCAATTGTGGTTGGAGGTTTGGACAAGGATGTGTGTATCATGTTTAACGTAATTTTTTATTTCACAAAGCCTGTTCCCTTGTATTTTTGTGAGGCATACCTTAAATTTTTGAGTTTTTTTTATAAACATAACCAATTTGAGTCTACTTATGTATATTAATTGGAGTTAGGGTTTTCTTTTTTACATTTGTTGAATCAAAACTAGCTTATTACTAAAAACAAAAAAAAGGATAGCATAATCGCTCCTGAATATTTCACAGATAAATGCATTAGGACAAAAATAATAAATAAAAGTAAATCCACAAATGCAAATACTATTACTATTAAAATCTCTCTGTCTCATTTTCATTTGTTTTTTCTAGTCAAAAACGAAAAAAATGATATTCTAACCTTCTTTGAGTACTTGATATTCGTTGCAGTAGTTGACGTGCTTCAGTAAATTGACTCACATGAATTAATACACTAATCGTCAATAATAAATTTACTGCACATGTACTAGCCAACAAAAGATTGCTAATATGAATTTCATATTAAAGAACAAATACATATGGGAAATATATCAAGGAGTAAAAGTTAAAACAGCTTTTGAAGTCTAAATTCCAAAATAATTCAAATCTATATGCTGCTCTTTTTACTAATTGCTGGCCTCTATTTCCAATTAATAACGCAAGGCCGAACTCTTATTTTGCGAACCATTGTAGTAACTCAATTATTTGTAGACAGCAAATGTTTTGTGAATGTTTGCTAATCAACGCTTATTACATGCTTTCAAATAAATGTGGTGTATAAGATCAATACGAAGTTCGCCTAATTGTATAAATTTATCTTGGTAATAAGAAAGTATATTTTTCTACAAAATGTTAATATATCCAGAATCGTAAAAACAAAAGCAAATATATATCTAAACGATGAGAAAGTAGTTCGTTCTGGCATAATTCTTTATTTGATCAATCACTGCTTCAATATACCAGATAGCCTGTTATAAGGTAGTGGTATAGATAGTTAAACTATTAACAGCGAACTATGAGCTACGATACAAGGTATGAAATAGATTTTAAATGGTGAGCGAGTGAAGTACGCAATAGCCAATAGGCCGCTCTTATGGAGATACAAATAACTTAACGGGGTTATCTATAGTATGATGTAATAGCGTAAGCCTCCTCTATCGTTGTGGAATAAGTGTTGGCTTGTTGATGTTAATACTCGTGATGTGTGTTCAACACCGAATGAAGGAGGTTTGGTGAACTTTTCATCCACCCTCCAATTAGTCAGTCCTTACTCGTCATGGGTTAGGTTTGGCTAGCTTGTGCTTGCCATGAGATATAACTCGTAGGTGCAGAACACTGAGTACTGGACGGTACTATCTACTACCACTCTATTCCACGGGAGTCGGGGCGTAACTAATAACTGAGACTTATGAATGCTTGTATATTCCTAGCATTACCGGTTTCCATTATTTTTTCTTTTCAACATAAAAAAGCAATTATTTTATCTCCATAGCAAATCCTACTCAAACACTAGTATCAAATAAAATGTACCATGTGTCGAAATTGCTTTGCTTCAAATCTTGTGTTTTAGCATTCCTATTTGAAATCTTTCAAAGATTGATTCATTTTCCAAAAACTTTAGGAGCTGCTGAAACACCCGAACTAAAATAAAATTCAAAACCCTTTAATAATATTGAGATTTCTAGGCCAAAATAAGTGTGCATTTAACATTGGCTAAGTATTGACAGTCTCCGTCTACATTGCCTTCATATAGAACACATTTGCTGAATATTCGAACTAGAAATTTATGTATCACAAATTAAGTAAGAACACTTTAACTATCTGACTATCTTGCATTAGAAGCATTACTACCAGACGGTCAATTGCTTAATATGATGCTTAAGCGTATCAGAAAAATGTTCCTGGAATACGATTTCTTTTGTTTAACTTTTTATTTCTTCTTCAATATCAGGAATCAATTTTTTTTTTCTTTCGTTTATTTTTTTAAAGGGAAATATTTGTTGCTACGTAGTGCGAAGACACGGCACCAACTTTTGATCTCGGGATCTTTTTATTATTTGTTTTCTCTGTCGAGATCCGTCCAAAGTGGTTTTCAGCCTTTGCGGCCTCTTTCAATATGCAGCAGACTTTTAAAATTTTCTTTGTTTAAAATTTTTAGCAAAGAAAACCATTGGGAGACTGAAATACACTTTGGAAAGGAGAGTATTATTGTTAAAATTGAGCTATTCTACTTCATGTTATATTAGTAGCGTATAGCTTGCCAACTTATTATTCTTTCCTGTCTACGTTATTATTTATCTTTTTACAAGATACCCAAGGTTATTAGGTAGAAGACTTTGCGAAGCAATTCTAATTTTCTTGGAACAACGAAATTATACTTGGAATTAGTATGTTATAACATTTATATTATTGTCTAATCACGTAACAAGAGAACCAAAACAATTATATAGTATTCGTGGCTTTCATTGGTCCAAATACAACGGTTCACACAGAGTGGGTTTGGCTAAGTTGTCCCCAACTTGAAATAGAGAGACTAAAAACCATCAAATCTTAGATTTTTTCTCGATATTTAGTTAAAAATGCCTCTCAAGTAGATTGTGACATTCAGCTTGATTCACAGCATAAAGCCACGAAGATCAAAAGATAAAATAAAAAAACTGGAATGCCGGTTTCATTTACCTTTGAAGATCACTTCATTTTACTAAGCATTGGTTAAAACTTCTTTGTCCTGTAATGTTCATCTCATTTGCTTGATGCCACAAACGGCTGCTTTGCCAACAATAAAAAATCCTGTTGGTATTAAATACCTCAAAAGATAGGAAACTTTAATTTATGATCTATTAACACAATAAGACTGCTACTGTTTTTTGAAGTGCTCAGAGAAACAATATACAAACGCACAATTTGCTGAACAGATTTTGGCATCAAACTATTCAAAATCATATACTGAAAAACCTAGCAAAATCAACAAACACAAAAAGAAAATAAGGAAAAGCCGACGTAGTAGATTTTTGTAAAAACTATTGACAGTTCTTCCTCTTCGATATTTTTCATGTTTTGTTTTTGATAACAGTTCAATGATTTCATAAAACAGTCAGGTATAGAATTCATTGGTCAATAGTAATCTAGATGGCTAATTAACTTCATTGTTTTGAGAGTACTTGTTTAAATACGAGATCCTATAATAGTGCCACATATAAACTAAGTGCTAAGAAGTCACATAATACTCCATTGATAATACCTTTTTCTTTTAGTTAGTTCGAGCCTTTGCAGATATAAATCATTTCCTGGCCCTATTCCAAAACTTTTGATTTGCAATGATTTAGATACCACAAGCATTGACCGAGTGCGCTTTTTAGTGTTGTGACTAGTTCCAATAGTTATGATTCTTATTGAAACCAGGAGAAACGTAGAAAGTAATTAAATGGTTAAATATCAAACATTTCGAGATTGTTCAGCTGTTGACTAACTTGACTACTTACATTTATTTCTCCAAGGTGATTTACAAATGCCTGCAGGTGTATTCAAACTTAACAACCTAGTACTGGTAGTTATTTTTCACAAGGCAAGTACTAGTGGTGAATATTTCTCCTAATTATATGTACAAATTGATAGTACTACAATAAAAACAAGTTTCGGCCTAAATAATTAATCTACTAACTCGAACTGTTAAAGTGTACTTAAGTATCACTTGGGTAAAAAGAAAGCAAGCGCTAGTATGGATTTTCAAGTCAATTTTCAATGGTAAATTATGTTGCCGTTTGATTGTTGTCTCAAAATACTTTATGGCAATTGCAGCGTCAGGGATTAAAACAAAAGACTGGCTCTTGCTTTCAAGTAACAAAAGAACAATATTGACGTACTTATTATTCATAAGCGGTTGTTGTTCACTCATGTAGACCGCCAAATTGGTTATTCAAAAATTCAATTGAACTCTTTGTACTTGAATTCGCTTTTCGTTTTTTTTTTATAATTGCCAAAATAATTTGACTTTAATTCTTGTAATATTTTGTATGTTTAATATATTTTAGTTAAATAATAACTGAAAATAATTCGTATAAAGAGCGTTTGTGCTACGTATATCTTCACTGTGCCATTGTCAATTTATAAACGCTGTTAAATGTATGGTCTATGTTATTGGTTAGTGATGTTACCAGTTAATTGAAAACTCGATTGAAAACTAGAATCATTGTCTTCGGTCTTCATTAATAAGCTTTTTACATTTTTTGGAGTTCACCTTTTCTATACGAATTAACCAATAACAGATCAAAAAACCAAAAGTCACAGATACATGCTTACCTGTGTTCTTAGTAACTGCTATAAACCAGAGTTTACACCAGCGGAGTTACTTGACAACTTTTCTCCTTCAAATTAAACTGAAGTTAAGGTTAACATTCAAATTCTTAATAACCAAGAACCCATTGAGCTGGTTTTTCCTTTCTAAAATGTCTAAAAATGACCGTTTGGGTAAAAATAAGCATGAATGCTGTAAACGAGAAAAGCAGGCATTGATTATTCGAATAATAATGTAAATTATTTTGAAATTTCAATTTCAGTTTCAATTAAAATTCAATTAAGGCTGTCTTTTTCCTGGTTCATTTCAAAAACAAATAATAAAACTGAAGCCTAGAACTACCCGTAATATTTGAGCCATTGCTTCAAAGATACACAAATGATGCTTTTTATTTAAAAACTCAATTTAGAAAGCATGTTTTAATAATCTAGTATTCTTGGTTTTAGATTTTTGTGTTTAAGAAATAAAAAAACGCTGAAGTCATTCTTTGGAAAACTCACAAGAAAAACATTGGGTGCAATAAATTATGAACTTATGATATTCATTTTGCACCTATATTAAATTTGAAACAAAAGTAAGCAAGTAATTTTAAAAAAATCAGGAAAAGCAAACACGTGGACCTACGACAAAAATAACACAAGTAGTAATGGCAGGCTATAGATGATAGGAATGCCTTGCTTAAAATTATATAAACCTGTATATTATATATTCAATAGTGTATATTGTTGGAAATTAAATCCTATATTAAATAGTCAGCAATCCACAGGACTGGTGAAAATACTATAAACTATGCAGGATACTTTTCCAAATACATGGATTAACCCCACGCGAGGTACCAGTTTCAAGATTAGACGAATCAATTCCATGTAGAGGCTGTTGAATTGCTCAATCGAAGCCCAAGTTTTCTTCAACTTTTTTGTCTTCTGAAGATTTGAAAAATAGTGCCATAATTAAGTTATCCACTCTATAAATTTGTGTTTTTGTTCTTGTTTTCATCGCTTGCTCAAGTTTTATTACTTTCAGTCTTACAATAGACCTTGAAACTATTGCGATTGTTTAAAATGCCTGCTTGTAGTCTACATTTGGCTCAACAAATGTCAACTTGAAAGCATACAGCCAATCAGGACCTTTGAACTTTTTACATATTTTCACAAATTTCACCCTAACCACAAACAGCACCGGGTAACTAACTTATGTTACAGACTATGTTACACATAGTTATCAATGAGCAGATTTCAATGTATTTTTTTGCTTGTCAGTAGTTGACTCATTGAATAACCCTTATTTTTCTGGAACTCTTTTTGATTCATTATCTACAAAAGATAAGTTTGCTTTTTTGGAACCAGTATATACTGAACTAGGTCATTTCTTTGTGTTCTTAAAAGAGATAAGCACTACCAAAAAAGTGATATACCAACAAATTTCAATTGAAATACCCCATTTGTTTTTTTCACAAAATAAAATTTTTCAAATCCTCAATCCATCAACTAGCTTATCAAACTAGTCTCAGTTGAGCATTCAAAGTTTATTTACTACCCAAAATCAAGTTTTATTGAAAATTAAAAATGGCTACTGAACAACCAAAAGATACTTCAGCCAGAGCTGAGCAAATTGTTACCCCCTGGGAGGTCGAAGGTGCTATTGTTGACGGTGAAGCCGTTGGCATTGATTATGACAAGTTGATTGAACAGTTTGGTACCAACAAGATCAACGAGGCCACTTTGGAAAGATTCGAAAAGGCGACTGGACACCGTCCCCACCGTTTGATGCGAAGAGGCATGTTTTTTTCTGAGCGCGATTTGAACACCATTCTCGACAGATATGAGCATGGACAGCCCTTCTTTTTGTACACTGGCCGTGGTCCTTCCAGTGACTCTATGCATCTTGGTCATATGATCCCTTTCATGTTCACCAAGTGGTTACAAGATGTTTTTGACGTCCCTCTTGTTATCGAGCTTACTGACGACGAAAAGTTTTTGTTCAAGCCAAATTTGACCATTGAAGATGTTAAGAAATTTGCCAAAGAAAACGCAAAGGATATCATTGCGGCTGGATTTGATGTCAAGAAGACTCTGATTTTCTCTGACTTGCAATTCATGGGTGGCGCATTCTACGAAAACGTTGTCAAAACTTCTAGACAGATCACCACTTCGACTGCCAAGGCTGTCTTTGGTTTCCAAGACTCTGACTGTATTGGAAAAATCCACTTTGCCAGTATTCAAATTTCCACTTCTTTTTCGACCTCTTTCCCTACAATCTTTGGCAAGACCCACAAGCCTATTCCTTGTTTGATTCCTTGTGCTATTGACCAGGATCCTTACTTCAGAGTCTGCAGAGATGTTGCTGTCAAGTTGAAATACCCTAAGCCCTCTTTGATTCACTCCAAGTTCTTCCCTGCTTTGCAAGGTGCAACTTCTAAAATGAGTGCTTCTAATGCTTCATCTACAATTTACTTGAGTGACACACCCAACCAAGTTAAGAACAAGATCAATAAGCACGCTTTCAGTGGTGGTCGTGCTACTAAGGAAGAGCAGATCAAGTACGGCGGTAACCCTGACATTGATGTCGCATATCAATACTTGTCCTTCTTTGAAGACGATGACGCCAAATTGGAAGACATCGCTGACAAGTACAGAAAGGGAGAGATGCTCACAGGTGAGTTAAAGAAGGAATGTATTGATATCCTCCAAGAGTTTGTCAAATCATTCCAAGAAAAGAGAGCTGCCGTGACTGACGAAATCCTTGAATCTTTCATGAACCCGGACAGAAAGTTTGAATGGGGTCTTACACCAAGAAAGGTTGCACCAAAAGAACTTCCTGAAGCTGAAAAGAAAGCTGCTGCCGCTGCTTCTGAAGGTTCGGGTGAAAATGGAAAGAAGTTGAGCAAGAAGGAACGTAAGAAATTGCAGCCTAAGGGTGGATCAATGTATCCTGGAAAGGGTGCCGATGACCAAGCAGTCTCTGAAACTGCTGATGCTCTTGACAAGGCTAAACTCAACGCTTAGTTAGTTTTTTTTTTTTTTTGTAATAAATAGACTGCTTTGTTAAATGAAAATTAAAATAAATGTTTATACAATATCTGATTATATAATTATTTTTTCATTTTTTGATTTTCTTTTCTTCAAATTGACATACCTGGTTAACGTTTCTTGATTACCCCGCGATTCATTTTTGTACTTAAATCGTGAGCCGATTCATCCATCTCTAAAAGCACATGACACGTCTGAAATTTTTGGATCTGTAGAATGGTAAATTACAAAATTGTTAAACGATCATGAATACGTAAAATATGTATATGAATATCAAATATAAATTAAAGTAAAGATAATGAATATAAATAAAATATTTCAATACATAAATGTCATTTTTTGTTGATACAGTAGAGTAAAGGTCAAGTGAAATAGAGCCCAAACGAAAAGTCGTAATAGTTAACTTATATATATGTAGATCATGCTTTATGAGATTTGATAAAGTTGGCTAAATCGTCAATAGTGATGGCCTTGAGATTGTGCTGCTTAGCAAACTTCAAGCAGTCATCTCTTCGAGCCATCAAACCGTCTTCTTCTCTGACAAGCTCACAAATCACAGAAACAGGAGCAAGACCAGTGAGCTTACAAAGATCAACGCCAGCCTCAGTGTGACCTCTTCGCTCCAAAATACCACCATCACGAGCTCTCAAGGGTAAAACATGGCCAGGTCTGAGGAAATCGACAGGATTAACAGAACTGTCAGCAAGCTTTCGTACAGTCAATGCCCGGTCATGAGCACTGATACCGGTTGTTGTTCCATGAGCATAGTCACAGGTGATTGTATAAGCAGTGCCATGTCTATCTGATGGAGTGCCATCAGCATCGCTGGCTACAGTCTTGCTGTTTGTGGGTAAAGATTTAAGGGCTTCAGCCATTAATGGAAGTTTGAGTCTGTCGGCGATTTCGTTGGTCAACGGAGCACATACGTAACCACTGGAATGGCGAACTAAAAAGGCCATTTTTTCTTGGGTAGTAAGTTCAGCGGCAATAATCAAATCGCCTTCATTTTCACGACCTTCGTCGTCCAAAACCACGAGGAATTCTCCGTTTTCTAAATAGCAGCAAATGTAACAAGAGTTAGTTAGAATAGTTTCTCATATGTTCATAGTTTGATTGCAGTGTATGTGGATAGATCGAATAGTTGTTGGAGCATGAATAAGTTCAATGAGAAATGATGGCGTGTAAAAAATGGGCATACGCTTCTTATTGGGAATCAAGCGGCAATTTGGAAAAATGATATTGACATGAATATCAAATGAAATCATGGATGAGATGAATGGCGTTGATGCCACCAGAACAGCCATAATCAAAAAAAAAAAAAAAAAAAAATCAACAAGAAAACAAAAGAAGCAGCATATTTCATGAGCCTTTTGAATAGAATTTGGAAGCATCAGATGTACCCAAATAATGGGGAAAGATGATAGTGGGGTTATTCAAGTTTAAATTGCCTTGATCCGGTTGAAATTTAAATGGAATTTTTCAAAAGCACAGTGATAGTGGTATTAATGTGTGGTTTAAGAATAATAGATTGATATTTGGATGCATTGGTATAAATGAAAAGAATTCGGTTTCAGAGCGGGATAATATATTTGAACTTTTCTGTATTCAAACCAAATCTAACCTCGGGGTAATGGTTGACTCAAAAAAGTAGCAAATCTATCCAAAAATACAGCAACAACAATCAAACCTATGGATATCCTATATTCAAAAAATAATCAAATAAAACACTTACTAAATGCTTCGAGAGCTTCAGGAATAGAGTCAAACATTGTGTTAATAGTCATTTGTGTGTGCGTGAAAAGAAAGAAAGAAAATCGGGGGTCGTGAAAAATAAAAAATATATGGGAAAAAAAATTCAAAAAATGGGAAACTCTGCCGAGTTTATATATTAATGTCTAGACGTAAAATTTCTTTAAGTCTAGGTACAAGATTCCGGATCAGATTAGCCTTCAAAATTCAACCCCGTTTTTTTTTTTTTTTTTTTTTATGGCATCGTAGGCATTATTAATATTTATACTATCGTTGCATGGATTACTTAAAATTTATAATTTTCTCCGGCCATGTCATGGCTTATTAACCGTTGAATCAATGGTTTAGATTTTTTTGTTTTTGTGACTAAGTCCGAAGGCTCATAACTTTCAGGCCATTCATGTCCATTTCCCCTTGTTGAGTGTCCATTTTTATTATTCTGATTATTTTATATTTACCAGAGTTAATAATCCAATACAAATGGATACTTTTCCCAAAATTCATCACGAATCAAGTCCACATGGAGCCGTAGTATTTCCGCTTTTCGGCGTCTTTTGGCATCACGTTGTTTTTGGCGCTTAGTCAGATCACGGTACGGCTGATCTTTCGCTTGAGCCCTTTCTCTGGCATTGATAGTTGTAGCAGTATTAGTAGCAGCAGATGAAGACGAAGAGCTGTGTGAAATAGAGGTAGATTTCTTTTCACCAAGAGTTTCTTCTTCTTTATCTTCTTCTTTGTTTCCAGTTTGCGAAGACATGTCTCGTACTAAAATAGTTCCTTTCTTGTACATATCTGGCTCATTATTGTAATTGATTCCAAACTCGCTAAACAATATTTCGTTTTTGTCACTAGCTTGAGTTCCCTATAATACATGATTCAATCGTTAGTTTCAATTCAACAGTCAAGATAGAACGTTTGATGTCACCACCAAGCGTCAGTTTCCCATTACAGCGATATCCCAATGTCAAACAATAATAAAAAAAATCAATCATAATAAATACTTACCCTCAATCTCTCTTCGGCCTCCGTACCAGTTAATCCACCCTTTTCAACTAACGTCCAAAAAGATGTATTATACAAATTGTTGATATGGCAATCCACCTGTCTCCAAGCCATGTAATCACGGATCGACTTTACCGACGGATATATTACTGTTCTTGCATCAAACGTAGGAAGCATATCCAGCTGCAAGCTATTGAGTCGAGTTTCTTCTTCATTTGTGCAAAAATATTTTGGCCACAGCTGGTTATAAAGCGCAGTGAAGGTACTTGCAAATGTCGATGTGATTTTAGCCTCGCGTCGCTCAAAAAGTTCGCATCCTCGTCTCAACACAAATGAGTACTCGTCAGAGTCACCATATGCTATCATCACATCTGTCAGATTTTGCATTAGCCTTAACGCTGCCTCATTCATAACGTTCAAGGCCCTGGGATCGTTAGGCTTTTGGAAATTGTATCGTGCGGAAAATCTATAAACAAGTGTAATTGTTTATATTTTTGATTTTAAATTAGAAATTGATGCAAAATATTACGTTATATATATAAAAAAAGACTCACTTGTGAAATCCTCGACCATCAACTCGAACAACTATCCAAGTATCTGGAAGAAGATAGTTCTCACGTTCAAAATTCTTAACGTATTCATACCTAAAAGCGTTGGTTAATACTTATAACAATCTAAAATGACAAACAACATATAAATAATTCAAAATCATTCGACTTCATACTTTGAATTTGCCATGATAACTATCCACGTTTAGATCAAAAGCTAAGTATACACACACCCACACCTGTTTATACTAATGGTAATTGGATCTGGCACACAACTACAAAAACACCACCAAAAAAAATACCTAGATCCCTAACCCCAACCCACTTCAGCCGTGCCCAAAAATTTTTGTCGTCATTTTTTCAACCTTGAAAAAAATTTTAATACTCTTACACGTTTTTTTCACATTTTCAGTGGTTTTAGAAAACCTTCAAGTGTTCACGATATTGAACTTCAGTGAATGCTAGTTTAGTTTTTTAACCTGCTTTTTCTTATTACTGCTTCTTTCACAAAAATCTAGAGTTTTGCTAGATATTTTTTTTTAAAAACAAAACTTTTAACTTTTTTTAATCGTATAGATTTGACCCAAAGATGGGTGCTTCATTTCACACTTTGGAGCGCGAAAAATATTTCCGCAATCCTCCAACTGACAAAGCCTACTATCCTCTTCTTGAATCTGCTGTTGACCCTCATGTTGAGTCTTTCAATGCTCTTGTTGACGGCCCAGACGGTGGTCTTTTGAACTTGGCCATCAAAGATATTGGAACTAAAGCTGTTTTCGATACCAACTCCACAGAATCTCTTGGTAGCAAGTTATCCTACCGCATAGAAAGCGTTCAAATTTTAAAGCCTACTGCTCGCGATAAAGATGTCAGCACTATCAACAGAAAAACTATGCCTTCTGAATGCAGAGAACGTTTGTCCTCATATAGAGGCCGTCTTGTTTTACGATTAGGTTACAGAGTTGACGGAGGAACTGAGCATTTCGAAACTATTGATGCTGGTTTGATTCCTGTCATGGTCAGATCCAAGCTCTGTAATTTATACGGATACTCCCCAGCACAACTCGTTGATGCCAAGGAAGAATCTGAAGAATTGGGAGGTTACTTCATTGTCAACGGTATTGAAAAGCTTGTCCGTCTCTTAATTGTTCAAAGAAGAAATCATCCATTAGCAATTATTCGTCCTTCTTTCGCCAACCGTGGTAAATCATACTCCAAGTTTGGTGTTCAGATCCGTTCAGTTAGACCTGATCAAACTTCACAATCTATTGTGTTGCACTATCTTAACGATGGTAACGTTACCCTCAGATTCTCATGGCGCAAAAACGAATACCTTGTTCCCGTTGTTATGATCCTCAAAGCGCTTATTGATACCAACGATCGTTCTATTTTCGATGGTATTGTCGGCTCAGACACCACAAACTCTTTCTTAACTGATCGTTTAGAACTTCTTTTGAGATCATTCAAGACATACAACCTTTACTCCCAAGAAGAAACTTTGGCTTACCTTGGTGATAAGTTCCGTGTTGTTTTTGGCTCCCCTCAAGATATGTCTGATATTGATGTTGGACGTGAAGTTTTGAGAAAGATTGTTCTTGTCCATTTGGGCGAAGACAACGAATCCAAATTCCGAATGTTGTTGTTTATGATCAGAAAATTGTACGCCCTTGTCTCTGGCGAGTGCTGCCCTGACAATCCAGATGCTGCTCAACACCAAGAAATCCTTGTCGGTGGTTTCCTTTACGGAATGATTCTTAAGGAAAAGATGGAGGAATACCTTCAAAACATCAGAATGCAAGTTATGACTGATATCAACACACGTTATGGTGTCAACTTTTCTGATTCCAAATACATCAAGCGAGTGTTGACAAGAGTTAATGACAATATCGGCCAAAAGTTACACTATTTCTTGTCTACTGGTAACTTGGTCTCATCGTCAGGTCTCGATTTACAACAAGTTTCTGGTTACACTGTTGTTGCTGAAAAGCTCAATTACCACCGTTTCATTTCCCACTTTCGAATGGTGCATCGTGGTGCTTTCTTTGCCCAGCTCAAAACTACTGCTGTCAGAAAGTTGCTTCCCGAGTCTTGGGGTTTCTTATGTCCTGTCCACACTCCTGATGGTTCTCCATGTGGTCTTTTGAATCATTTGGCACACATGTGTAAGATTGTCACTCAAGCAAGCGATGTTTCTGCTGTTCCACAACTTTTGTTGAATTTGGGAATTCTCCCACCCTCCTCTCTTGTTGCTGGTCCTAAATCTTGTGTTGTTCAGCTCGATGGTAAAATCATTGGTTGGACTACCCACGAACAAGGTCAGAAAATCGCAGAGGTTCTCAGATACTGGAAGATTAACGAGCCTAACCGCAAGGTTCCAGTTGACTTGGAAGTCGGTTACGTTCCTCCTTCTCGTGGTGGTCAATACCCCGGTTTATTCTTGTTTTCCCAACAAGCTCGTATGAAGCGTCCCGTCAAGTACCTTCCTACTTCTAATGAAGACTGGGTTGGCCCATTTGAGCAAGTTTACATGAACATTGCCATTACCCCTGATGAGATTGAACGCAATGTCCACAGCCACGTTGAATTCTCTCCAACCAATATTCTTTCCATTTTGGCCAACATGACTCCCTTTTCCGATTTCAACCAGTCTCCCAGAAACATGTACCAATGCCAGATGGGTAAACAGACTATGGGTACTCCTGGTACCGCACTTGCCCATAGATCTGACAACAAATTGTACCAGTTGCAAGGTGGTCAATCTCCTATTGTCCGAGCCAACCTCTTTGATGAGTACGGATTGGATAACTACCCCAACGGTACTAACGCCGTTGTAGCTGTCATTTCTTACACTGGTTATGATATGGATGACGCCATGATTATCAACAAGTCTGTCCATGAACGCGGTTTCGGACATGGCTCTATTTACAAGGTTCAACATATCAACCTTGACGAGAAGCGAAGAACTGGTGATCCCATCACAATGCACTTTGGCTTTGGTCAGGACAGCTGGCCCGAGAACTGGAAGAATATTTTGGACGAAGATGGTTTGCCAATGATCGGTGCCATGGTCCAAGAAGGAGACCCTCTCTGTGCTTACTTTGACGAAACTTTGGGCAAGACCAAGTCAATTCCCTACAAGTCTACTGAAGTTGCATACGTCGAGGAAGTCAAGCTGATTGGTGATGACAATGACTCAGAACTCCAGCGCTTTACCATCAAACTCAGAGTTCCTAGACCTCCTTTGATTGGTGATAAGTTCTCTTCTCGTCACGGTCAGAAGGGTGTTTGTTCTCAGAAGTGGCCTGCTGTTGATATGCCATTCAGTGAAAGTGGTATGCAACCTGATATTATTATCAATCCTCACGCTTTCCCTTCACGTATGACCATCGGTATGTTTGTCGAGTCTTTGGCCGGAAAAGCTGGTGCACTACACGGCTGTGCTCAGGACAGTACTCCTTGGAAGTTCAGTGAAGAAAACAATGCTGCTGATCACTTCGGTGACCAGTTGATCAAGGCTGGCTACAATTACCACGGCAATGAGCCCATGTACTCTGGTGTCACTGGTGAAGAGCTTAGAGTTGATATCTACATTGGTTTGGTCTTCTACCAGAGACTGAGACATATGGTTAACGATAAGTTCCAGGTCCGTTCTACTGGTCCCGTCAACTCACTCACCATGCAGCCTGTTAAGGGTCGTAAGAGACATGGTGGTATCCGTGTTGGTGAAATGGAACGTGATGCTCTTATTGGTCACGGTACCGCTTATTTGTTACAAGACAGATTACTCAACTGCAGTGACTACACACAGACTTTCATGTGTACTGAGTGTGGTTCGTTGATGACTCCTCAGCGTTCTGTTCCTAGAGTTGGAGGTTCACCTGTTGTTAGATGTAGACGTTGTGCTAAGCCATTTAGCTTCGGTGATTCTACAAGTGTGGGCGATGTATGGGAAGATGGTACTGGAAAGAGATTCAAGGGTGGTGACAGAATTTCATCTGTTGCTGTTCCTTACGTTCTCAAGTACCTCAACTCAGAGTTGGCTGCTATGGGCATTAAGATGCGTTTTTCAGTAGATCCTACTCCTCGTTAGTTTGTGATGAAAAAAAATAAAAATAAAAAGCTGCTGGGTAATTTGTTATGTTGGTTTTTGCATGATAGAATGGAGGTTGTATAATAATTGATTAGTGTTGCATTTGTATTTAGAAAAATATATATAAATTAATAAAACAGTTGTAAATTTTTTAAGTATTCAAAATCTCAGGCTGGTTATATTTAAACATAAATGTAAATGAATATTGAACTGTGCAAGTAACAATTATAAACATTCACGTGATATGTGAATGTATTACATTTAATGTAACACAGCATGGACACGTCAAGCGAAAAGATTTAACAATATGAAACAACAAGAAAAAATACCGTTTATATGACAAATCTCTGATCAAAAAGGAGTGTTTGAAATTTTAGTTTAATCTTTTTTTTTTCTTGCTTTACCACGCATCCAAGTGTTAATTCGGATTAATTAAAAGTAAGAATCTGTTAAAGAGCATTCATCATCGGAGACACTTCATTATCGGTTTCACTGTTCTTACTTTTTTTTTACAAAATTGTTGAATTTTTTGAAGTACTGGTTCTAACTTCAAGCCTCAGCTAAATCTTAGTTACACTTTTTCACATATACATTCTAATTACCAGCGTGGAATATTGGTAAAGCTAAAAAAGATTTCCTGTACAGTACCGCTTCGATCTATATTTCGATTTTTTTTTTTATTTATTCCCTTTGTTTATACATTCCTGATTTATCACAAAAGATTTGGACTCATGTTTGGTGATAAAGCTCAGGAAGACCTGGAACTTAATACCCTTAAGAATTCAGAAGCTGTTCCAGTGACGACGACTGGAACCAACACTGCTTCGGCACTGTACGCAACTCTATCAGTTGAAGAGACTGCAGCCCGTTTACACACATCAGTTGAGCATGGTCTCGATTCGCCTCAAGACTTGAATTATCGAAAAAGTGTACATGGTCCCAACGAATTGGTAAAAGAAGATGATGAATCAATGGTCAAGAAGTTTCTTGGCCAGTTAAGTGACCCTCTCATTTTGCTTTTACTGGGATCTGCGTCGATTTCTTTGATCATGGGTAATGCCGATGACGCTATTTCTATTACTCTTGCCATTATCATTGTTTTGACTGTTGGGTTTGTTCAAGAATACAAGTCTGAAAAATCCTTAGAGGCTTTGAACAAGCTTGTCCCAGCCCACGCTCACTTGACTCGTGGTCCTAACAACACACACACTGTTTTGGCTTCCAGCTTGGTTCCTGGTGATCTTGTTCATTTTGACATTGGTGACCGAATTCCTGCCGACATCCGTTTGACTGAAGCCATTAATCTCGAAATTGACGAAAGTAATCTTACTGGTGAAACTGATCCCGTATTCAAGCATACCGACACTGTTCAGGCTGGTGTTCCTTATTCTGGAATTCTTCCTGTTTCTCAGCGCAACAACGTGGCCTTCATGGGCACTTTGGTTTCTGGTGGTAAGGGCTCTGGTATTGTCGTAGGTACTGCTAAAGACACTGAATTTGGTGCTGTTTTTGAAATGATGAAGGACGTTGAGGTTCCAAAAACACCTCTTCAAACTGCTATGAGTACCCTTGGTCAAGAATTGTCATATATTTCATTTATCATTATTGGTGTCATTTGTTTGATTGGTGTTATCCAAGGCAGGTCCTGGTTGGATATGTTTACAATTTCTGTTTCTTTGGCGGTTGCTGCTATTCCTGAAGGTTTACCAATTATTGTGACAGTCACTCTTGCTCTTGGTGTTTTGCGTATGGCTGGCGAAAAAGCTATTGTTCGTCGTCTTCCTAGCGTTGAAACTTTGGGTTCTGTCAATGTCATTTGTTCCGATAAGACTGGTACCTTGACCAAAAACCAATTGACTTTGACTAAAATATGGACTGTCAGCATGGGTTCTACTGAAAAATCAAAGAGCTGGATTTCTCTTGCCGAGGATTCTGATGCCACATATGAGCCCGCCGGTGATGTTTCTGCAACCCTTTTGACTGCTTCTTTGTGTTCCCATTCTCGTCTTTCTTCTGAAACTGGAAAATACTTTGGTAATGCTACTGATTCTGCGGTCATGGAATCTTTGAAACGATTTGGTTTAGAAGATGTCAGAAACACTCGTGATATTGCTGCTCAGGTTTCTTTCTCATCTTCCCGAAAGTGGATGTGGGTTGCTTCACACAGAGGCGATAAGGCTACCTCCAAGCTTTACTGTAAAGGTGCTCTTGATAGAATCTTGCCAATGTGCAACAAGTATCTCGGAGAAAATGGAAGTACTGAAATTGAATTTGGTGATGGCGAAGCTAAGCGACAAATGATCAACGAAGCTGAAAAGGCAATGGCCCATGAAGGTGTTAGAATTCTTGCAGTTGCATACGGACCTGCCGACGAAGTTCCTTCTATTTCTTCTGACAAAAACGAAAGTGACAACGACTATATTCCCAACAATTTGACTTTCTGCGGTATTATTGGAATGTACGACCCTCCCCGTCCTGGTGTTCAAAACAGTATTCGCAAATTGTTGCAAGGTGGTGTTCGTGTTATTATGATTACCGGTGATAGTGAGGCTACTGCTGAATCCATTGCTCGCAAGATTGGAATTCCTATGGTTGGCAGCAAAGCTGTTATGAATGGCGAAGAACTGAACAAGATGAGTGCTAATGAATTGGCTGACGCGATGACATATGTTTCTGTGTTTGCGAGAACTTTGCCCGAACACAAGCTACTGATTGTTAAGGCTTTACAGCTTCGTGGTGATGTTGTTGCAATGACTGGTGATGGTGTCAATGACGCACCTGCTCTCAAGCTAGCCGATATTGGTATCAGTATGGGACAGAGTGGTACAGATGTTGCGAAGGAGGCTTCCGATATGATTTTGGTTGATGACGATTTCTCCACTATTTTGAGTTCTATTCGTGAAGGAAAGTCTATTTTCAGCAATATCCAAGCCTTCCTTAAGTTTCAGCTTTCTACATCTGTTGCTGCTCTCTCTTTAGTAGCAATCTCTACTTTGTTTGGCGTTCCTAACCCTCTCAACGCTATGCAAATTCTTTGGATTAATATTATTATGGATGGTCCACCAGCCCAATCGTTGGGTGTTGAGCCTGCTGACCCCGCCGTCATGACTAAGCCTCCACGAAACAGAAAGGACCGAGTTTTGACTATGGCAATTCTCCGCAGAGTCATTCAGTCTGCTGTTATTATTATTATTGGTACTTTGGTTATTTTCTTGAAGGAAATGCAAGACAACGTTGTGACTGCACGCGACACTACTATGACATTTACATGCTTTGTCTTTTTCGACATGTTCAATGCCCTTGCTTCGAGATCCGCAACAAAGAGTATTTTCGAAATTGGATTTTTTACTAACAAAATGTTCAACATGTCTGTGGGTGGCTCAATTCTTGGACAACTTGCTGTGATTTATCTCCCATTTTTGCAAAGAGTTTTCCAAACAGAAGCTCTTAGTTTAGGTGACTTGGTTACCTTGACAGCACTTGCATCTACAGTTTGGATTGCCGAAGAAATCAGAAAGTATGTAAACAAACGTAACGCATATGGTTCATCTTCTTTTAGAGGCTATAGTAATGTTGTATAAATGCAGAGAGTGAGAGGAAAACGGCACATTTTGCGAGCAAAATGAGCGAAAGAAAGAAAGAAAGAAATAGTGTTTGAGTGTTTGTGCTTTTGTGTGTGTGTGACGAACAAGATACATGGAAATATTACAACAAAGGTTGGATATAATAAACATTTAAAAATAATAAATATACAAGTAAATGACACATTGTAAGATTAATTACTTTTAAAGCATCATGTTTTTTCGATAGTTTTTTTTCTTGAAAACTCTCCAATTTTATACACATTACTATATTTTTCTTTGTTGATTGGCGTTGTTGGATTTGTATTGAAGTCAACGGTGTATTACGATTTCTGTACGCTCATTAATTAAATTGATGTGAAAATCAGCTAACAATATTGTTGTTTTTTTTCTAACCTTCTCTTGTCTTTCTTCTTTTATTACCATTATTCTTGTTTTTCTTTAGGTTGGTCGAGCGTGTATTCCATATTAATGTTTGACAAAGATAAACCAACTCTGGTTTTGTTGTTTCAACGCAAGAACATTAGAAATAAATAGGTAACGGTTTTGATATTATGATTATTTTTATATTGTTATTATTATATTACGTTATAGAGTTTTTTATTGTACTAAGTTTATAATTTACTAGTGTCAGAACATTAAGAACTGGGGCTGAAGGGACAAACGGATTGTCTTTTGTTTTTGTTTTATTGCGTTTACATTGAAGTGCTCGAGCATTAGGTCAATTAGACTAGTTGAGTCACTCGAGTAGATGGAAAGTAACATTTCGATAGTGATTCTTATGTTTGTGCTATTCCAAGCAAAGAAGGGAGGGTCTTTGTGGTACCGTAAAGCAGTTACTGTTTGAACCTAAAGACTTTAATAGTTTCAAATAGAGTTGCAGATGCCGTGATGGGTCTATATCATGTTCACAAGCTGTTAATGATTCCTGGTTCACTGCTTACTACTCAAAACTGTCGAAGTGCCTTAAGACGTAGCCGTGCGACTATTTTTCCAGCCCTTTATGATTTGGTAGAACTAGCTATGGACTAAAAAAGTAAAAAGTGAAAGTGTCTATTAAAATTATTCAAAGACAAACTAAAAGTACACATGGAGTGTCATAAGACGGACTAAATCTAACCCAGCACATATACACTGCATTGTGAAAGATTTTGATGATAATTGACTAAAAAAAATACAAGAAAACGAGTAAGGTATTTCGATAAAACAACTTTTTTTGTTGGTGACTGAATCTTGAAAGAAAGCCTTGATCTTTGCATATAGATTTTGTGTCTTGATAGTTCAAGTTTTTGTCAAGCCACACAAAGATTTGAACATTTGTCAAAAATTTGTAAAAATATTCCTAAGTTATAAATGCTCTCGCACGGCTGTGTTAGCTCAGATTCTGGTCTAGACTTTCATCAGTTTTTCTGGATTTATTAATTAATAATACTTGGGAAGGCATATTCTCCCAAGAGAAAAGACGAAGCAAAAGGCGGTCAATGCAGTAACTATTGAATCGTGTGTTAAAAGTTTTGCAAGCGCCTTTTCTTGCCACTAGTATTATTTCAAATGTTGTTCGTTTATCGAGTTCGTATTAATTTATGTTTGGGAGGGATTTGATTGGATTATCTTGCGCCGTCTACGTATGATCAATTCAGATCTGAGGAGATTTCACATCACGTATGAAAAAGAACAAAAATTTGGCTGTTTTCGTGCCAGAGCAAATCCCGTATAATTCCTCAATGAAAAAAATAATTAAAATGACAGAAAATTGCAAATCACTCAGAGGCATAAAGCTTCTACGTGAGTGAGTGAAAAAATTTGTATGCGCAAATTTGTGTGTGCAATTTTGTCTTGCGATGTCTCTCACAAGGCTAAATATTCTTTGTACAAATTGCTTCTTCTATTGAGTTAAATATGTATCTTTACGCGAGTATTTTAGCTTTACTGTTTTTTTGTGGTCTGATGAAATTGATCCCAAATCCCGATTTTAGTACAATTTATGAAAAATGAATCTTGGTTACTTTTAATTTACTTTTTCGGACTAGTTTTGTTATATAACAAAATTTTATTGTTATCATCTCCAAAAAAATAATAATCGAGAATGATAAGAAACAAAAAAACATTCTATTCAGGAATTTTTGGAATGGGCTGTGCAAATTCTAAAAAAATTAATAACAATTTGGCTTTGTATAATTTGTTCTTTACTTGTTTTTTGTAACGAATTCAAAGCCAAGTATCTCCCCCGGTAATTGATGCTTGAAGAAGCAAAGAACTATCATATGAAAAAGTTGAACAATAACGAAAATATAAAAAATAATAATAAAAGGTTTTGGCGCTTCTCATTGCTTCGTTTATCTTTTCTAGAGTGAGCAAATTGGATCCAAAAATAATATATCTTCAAACTAACAGCTACGAATAACAACGAAATATCTACAAAAAAGCAACAGTGAAGAAAACAGCGCTCGAATTTGTAAGTTCAATATTAGGCTCGGTTAATAACAGAAGCAAAAGTTAACCGTTGAATTTGTAACTAGTGTGTGCATGGAATTTGGTGCTGTTGTTCAAGTGACTAGGATAACTGAAAGTATATGCAATTGGCTTGAACACAAATAGGGAAAATGGAACACAGAAGAGTAAACTGTTTTCATCCAATATCAAATGACAAACATTTTTATTGTGGAACGTTCATGAATAAATATTTGGACCAATTATACACACCGGCACCTTTTAAACAAAGATTTCAACCAGCTAGTTTATAGCCTACTCTTAGTTCAGTAAGCCTTTTATTAAATGATGGCAATAAATTGAGGTATTCCAGTACCAAGAGGTTTGAATTGTTAAACTCAGTTGTTAATACATATGTATTAAATTAGAGTTTATTGGCAGGTGAGTCATTTGATAAATTTTTTACCTTTTTATCAAAAAAATTTACTTTGATAAACTTTTGGCATGTTACCTAGGTTCTTCATCCATATTTTAATAGCCTCTAATTATTCTAGAGATTTGATAAATAAACAATTATAAGTACCCGAGGCAAGTTTTTGCTTGGCCTTTACCGAATAATTGTAATTCATGACCATGCAAAAGACAGCTGAAGCCAGTAGTATCTTATATGATGGATATAAATGCTGCTTGCTAAAGTTTTCAATGCAAAAGCTCACATTTCAATACGCTCCTTTACTTTGGTTCTCCTCAAGAATACAAGCTTTTGATAATTTGAACTTCTTTGGTTTGTTTCTGAAGTGTTTCAATTTAAGTGTCAATGAATCCATATATTCTTATGCTTTTGTGATCATTTTACAATCATTCGTCAATTTTTTTTCTTTTGTTTTTCTTTTGTTTTACACTTGTCTTATTAACTTGATACACGAAAAACATTTTCCCCCATACATTAGAACTTTTTTAACCAAAATAAAAAGTACCTTGTAATTTGTGCATTTAAGGAATGGCAGGATTGTTACAGCCTCGCCAAAAGTTGAAATTTTTTCTCAAAAACAAAAAAACGCAAAATATACGGCTGGGCAGGTTACACTGAGTGTTTTTGGGAAAAGTGTACGGCTTTTACTTACACACATTTTTTTTTTTTGATTTGATTTGATTTTACTCTTTATAGACATGGTTACCTACTGACTCCATGACATTACTTGTCATAGAATGTGCTACACAACATCAAATGTAAACATATTAGCGGTACTTCCTGACTTCTCATACTTTCCTAGTTTTCGCAAAACTGTTTTTTGCACCGATTGTTCAAAAGTGTTATTCTAGATGAGTGCTAAATATCAACTCTATATTAATAAGCTTGGGTTTAGTGAGGCGCTGAACTTGAAAAGTTCGGAACGATTACATTTGTTTGACTAGCTAAATGCCGTTTAATTCGGTAAAAAAAAATAATTTTATAAAAAGCTCATAAAAGCAATTTACTTCTTGAGAGTTTTAAAATCAGCAAATTTTTATTAAATAATATTGAAAACTAAATAAAGTTTTCAGTTTGCGAACTCTCTGATCAGTTTCATCGCCACTGCTTGAGCTTTGGCTAATAGTGGTATATTCGCCAACAAAATGAGAATTGAAATAGTAATAAATCATCTCTGGATATTCCTCCAGATTGTTCAAAGGAAAATGGCGTTCATCACTTTGCAATGAAAGAGGAACAGCATATATTTTATTGCAAACACTTGATAAGTCCACAAATTTGACTTCAAAAGCAACCCCGTCAGTGCTTTTGTTATTGCTTTCAAAGTAGTAGTATCAAAAAACAAATTTATCACCAGTATCTCCTAAAATAATGTGGTCTGACACAATTTTTCGAACCTTTAGCTTTTTAGCAAAAAACAAACTTCTAGTTGTAGCCGTTTTTGTACCATTTTCCTATTATACTTTTTAGTGGTTTGATCTTTTTTTATTAAAGGCGAAAATTTTTGCTTTGTGATATTTTCATAAAAAACATGCGTTTCATCAACTGCCACAGACTTTCCAATATTCAGAGTAGGTAAGGAATTACATCCAAGATACGGGGTAAGACGAGAAATACCAATAGTTGCCCTAACTATTTTAGCGCATACCATAATAGGCAAATCCTATTGATCCAACTCCTCAAAGTTTTCCTTGTTGTTTTCAAGTTCTTCAAAATCCTTTCCAGTTCTAAGCTTCAAAGCTTCTCGGCCAAGGTTGTTATTGCCAGTATTAGGCAAGTTCTTGCACCTTTCGCAGGGAAAAGTAAAAACACCTTTCACCGCCCTGCCATCAATTCCATGTTTGTGCTCGGTCTTTTTGATGAAGCAAGTACGACGAGTAAAATTGCCAGCTGGCCCAGCTAAGCCAAACACTTCGCATATGGCCGGAATGTCTCCTGACATTAAACAAAGGTGAGGACATACAATTTTCATTGTTCGCGTAAATGAATCAAACACTTCTATACCTCTTTCTCTATAGTCTTTGAATGTGCTAATTATTTATTTGTGGTAACTCCCTTTGTCGGGCGGGGATTAGGTTTAGATTGCCCCACCCTTGTTGTGTTTGGTAGGGGATCTGTAAATGGGCATCCTATAATATGATTGCATTGGTGCTGAAAGGCTGCTTATAATTAAAATAACGTTTCGCTATTTAAGTTGAGAGCTTTCAAAAACAGTTCCTTCATCAAAAAGAATGGTCATTGAAATATCAAAGTCTGAAGGGAAATCTGTAGTCGAAAAATAAAGGTTTTTCTGCGTAAGCCCAATAAGCCATGTTCCCTGTGCAGCAGACAAAATGTATGTGATTTCTAGATTAAAATAGAAGGCTCTTTTGTTTGCGTTGTTCACCGCTTGAGCAAAATATTTATTCAAAAAGAATATTTTGATAGTTTTGGCCAGCCCGCCAAAATAAGCGTATGGAAATTCTTTCACCGCTTTCAAACAAACACAACGTACTAGTAAATGTAGGTATGGCCCAATAATCAAACAATGGCCATTAGGACACGCGTTCATTTTTCTAGAATCGGAATTACTGGTTATTTTCAACTTGTCCAACTTTCCGATGTCTCTCCGTACTTTGTTGGTTATTCTATTAGCTTCAACAGGCAGCTCTTTAATTGTCTCTTTCTCCACCGTTTCGCTTATCCCCTTATCTTCAAGAAGGGTAATGAAGGTAGAGATTGTAGCCGTTAACCCTTTTTCCTCAATACCCAAAATCTCATTGTCAAATCTTGATTCCTTATGTTGCCTAGCCACCTCATCATGATACTTAGCATGTAAAGGAAAAGGCTATTTAGGTGTTTTACTTTGTTGTTCAGTGCTTTCAGACACAGGGCTAGCCTGCAATACAATTTCTGGCTGTTGCTCTTCCCTTCGCTATCAGAGTTTCCCAAATTTTCAAAGCTGGAACAGCCGTACCCAGCACCAATGCTTTCTCGAACACGGCCGCTAATTGGGGACGAAGCGCCAGACTCTTCATCAGTGTCACCAGTATCATATGTAGAATCGTTATCAGCTGGTGAAGTATTGATTTTCATTGCGGAAGAAGAGGAAGTTTCTTGTTCTATTTGGATTCCAAGGGAAGGATTTCGATTATTTGGCTATGAAGGTGGGAAGCGAAGCTTGTCAGAAAATGGACCCATCCCTTTTTTTTTTATTATTCCTATTCTTATCAGAAGCACTCCAAAAACTTTTGCTAACGCTATTAGTCAAAGCGTTTTGGTTTGAAGTCCATATGGCAAGAATAAGGAGATATATTGGTTAATTCAATAATTTCATCTTTGATAACTTGGGTAGTGAGCGCTGCAGCAGCTCGTGGGCATAACGAGTTTTCACATCATATAAAAATTGATTAGTTCTGCGGCCTGACCTATCATTCCAACTATACTTTGGGGGCATTTCATCAATTAACGCTGGTCTGGAAAGAACTTGTATAGCTATTTCTAAAGAGCAGCTACAAGAATGTAGTAACTCACTCATTTTCGAGAGGCGAATTAACAGGTCTAAATACTTTAATTGTCTATGCAATTTTCACTGGATTAATTAATATCATCAAACTAGGTCAATAATCAAATTTTTATATTCCTTCTTTTCTAATTTTTCATTATCTTGTTTATCATGCCCTACAGTTATTCTGGCAGTACAACCGCTGTTGTTGCTGTTATTTAGTTTTTATAATTCAATATATATATTATTTTTTTTATTTCAAATTTATTGCTGGATTCCAGTGGAATCCCGAGGAACCTGACCCGTATTGTATATATTAATCCAGTCCATTTATTGGCCCGAATTTCATTCGATGAAGCCAATTGAAGCAAAGCATTTTGAGCCTCAACTTTGAATTTCACGTGAATATTGCTGGAATAAACCTCGGGTTTTCGATTTTCAACCTCCAGGACGAGTCACGTTTCCAATCTCGACGAAAAGTCACGTTCACATCTTGCAAAAAATTGTATGTAAGTCCACTTTTTGACGTCCCAAAATTTGCAACAACAAAAAAAGGGCTATCGTGTATATCCGTAAAAACAATAGTATGGCCTTTACATTTTGAACTTAAATCGGCACTAGTTCGATACAGATATACGAATAGTCATTGTATAAGGTTGTATATTATAATAGCGTACGCTCAAGTATAATGAAAATAATAATATATACTTGTCTTCAATGATTCAATTGTTCGCCAGATTTGTAAATACTATTAGGGTTTATTGTAAATTAAAAATTTATCTCATGTATCTATCGTCATCTCAGTATTAGTTTGAGTCTTAGGTTTTAGTCTATCATAATTATCATTTTTCTTGAACTAGTTGCTTGGTATCAGGTTTGTAAACATAGATTCTTGACGCAGCTTTACATAATCGGTTCATGATCGCCAGACCTTCATCTTTACTATCAACACCTTCGACCAAAATCAGGTCACAATGTAAAACTTCATCCATTTCTCGCAGCATGTCGAACAAGTTGTGGGAAATCGAAGAACCAGTAATTCCAAGTGACTTGACAATAATTTCTTGTGCGCCAGATTCAACAAGAGTTTGCCTAATTCCGTCAGTATCAAATTCTCGGGTAGTCAAAACAGCAACTTTCTTGAGCTTCTCACTGACTGTATCTTTCACGGCGCTAACACCGTCTTTGGTATCTAAGTATAAATAAACTGGGCATGTGGGAGAGTAATGTTTGTATTTCATTCCTGGCGTTCTCGGAACAACCTTTTCTTGACTGTTGTTTGCGATATTTGCTGGTCCTACTACCACGTCTTTCCACAATTGGCCTCCAGCATTTTTGATCTGTTCTAATGAAATTCCGCCAGGTCGTAACAATCTAGGAGGATTTGTTGTTCCATCAACAACTGTGCTTTCTAATCCAACTTGACAACTTCCGCCATCCAAGATAAGAGGTATTTTTCCATCAAGGTCTAAATGTACGTGAGCTGCTCTTGTAGGTGATGGCCGAGTTGACGCGTTTGCGGAGGGAGCCGCCAGAGGCAAATCAGCCATGGCAATGAGTGCTCTAGCCACAGGATGAGCAGGCATACGTACTGCAAATGTAGATTGTCCGTGTGTACAAATGTCAGAAATGACATTATCTTGCTTAGTTGGAACAGGTAATATGATGGTTAAAGGGCCTGGCCAAAACTGGCTGATCAGCGGCTGGTAAACTGGCAACAAGTCTGCATGAAGAATTCGCTTCAGCTGGTCAATGCTGGATATGTGTAGAATCAATGGGTTATCAGCAGGCCGATTTTTAGCTTTGTAGATGTTTAAGCATGCATTAGAATTGAGGCTTGAAGCACCAAGACCGTAGACCGTTTCGGTAGGAAATGCAACAGGTGAGTCGGTAGATTTCAAGTAGTTCACTGCAGTTTGCAGATTTTGAAAGGTATCAGTAGATTCATCAATCACAGGTAATGGTTCATTACTAGGAAATTTAATTTCTAAAGGATCAACCTTGAGAACCTGTGTATGAAATGCCATTTTGGAATGTACTAAACGTACAAATATAGGGAATCTTTTAATTATCGACGTTTTTGAAGGTATTTGTAACAAATTTGCAAATGAGCAATATTGGTAGTGAAATTTTGGATCAATAATGACGAAGATGGGCTAGTTAATTTTTTTTCTATCATTTAGATTAATATATATCCACGTGATATGTGTAATACATGAGTCATCATTATATAATAATAATCATTCCTCGGTAGAAGCGGTAGGCTACATCAAGGAGTTGAGAAAAAACCAAAAACGTTAGGTAATACATATTAATATATACGTTCAATTGTATACTGATATATATTACAAAATCGTATTTGTGCACTTTCAAGTATTATTACGCCAACCATTATTTCATAAGCCCCCTTTATGCTCTCCCCGGGGAATTTTTTTTCTTTTTTTTTTAATTTTATGATTATTTTTTTTCGTTTAATAGAAAGGGTATTATTATTTATCCTTTATTATTTATCATTTATTGCCATTATGTATCGTTATTACTTTTTTTTTTGTATATAAATGGAGGAGATTCTTCAAACCTTTCTTAATAAACTTTCTATTTTCTCGAGTTTTTTATTTATTTCATCATATACTTCTTTAACCAAACTTCTTACTATTCTTTCCTGATACACAACCTATACAAAAAACAACTCCATAGCATTATCTAGAATATTATTGTGTTTTTTCTTTTTCCAATACTTTAGAAAAATTCACACTTTTAAACAAGTCTCATCCATTTCATACACTCTGATATATATTTCCAAACAGCGCATACATCCATTACCTTCACTTGGACACAATTAAAACAAAAACAAAAAATCTTTTGTTTTTATATTCTACATAATTCAAAATTACTTCCATCAACAATATGCTTCAAATACAAATACTCCAAAAGCTTGATCAAATACATCAGTCCACAGCATCGTTAGAAGACCATGAGCGACGATTTAATCGACATGCGCAACCCATACTTCAGCATCCACAATACCAAGCACACTTGATCCAAGCATTCATTAAAACTCTTTCAAATAAGGACCTGCGAAGGTCTTTACGGAATCGATACAAAGCCATGGTGGAAGAAAACGAAGGCTTCCTGACGCTGATAACTATCCAACAAGAAGCTCGGTTTCTGAATCGAAAATTCAACTCAGTGGATGCTTTCAGAGAATTGTATGCTCTAAGACAAGACCCTCACACGCCAATCACCGTCCACAACTATGAAATAGAAAGGCGACTGGCATTATTAGAAGTTCCTATGGAAGATGATCTGCTTCAAGACTTGTATCGAAAATCTATTCGTCCTGACTTGGCTGCGCGACTGGCACAGTATTCTTTTAATTCTTATGTGGATTTGAGAAATGCTGCAATAAGGTTGTCTGGACATTAAACCAAATAATACTAATAATTATAATAATAATAATTATGATGATAATAATAATTATGATGATAATAATTATGATAATAATAATAATACTAATAATAATGCTAATAATAATAATCATACAAAAAAATTTAAAAAAAAACTAAATGAACCCTTTTTGAGAACACAAAAGACACTCACTCCAATACTTTTTAACCCTTAAAAAGATCAATATGTACGTGGTGTACTATACATGTGTTAAAAACTGTAACTCTCACTTTTGGGTTTTGACGATTCTTCTCTTGTATATTTTTGATGCTGTAATGATTCACGAACACATAAATTTATAGATAAATAAAAACTGAAAATAAAAATGAAATAAAATAATTACATAACATTCTACTTGATATATATAAATATATATACAAATTGGCTTTTTTTTTTTCAAATGTGTGTGTAACATTTAAGCAGGATAGGGTTGGAAGTAGATTGAATCATACATCAATTCTCACCTTTTTGGCAACAGACTTGTTGACAGGTTTTCTGACTTGGTTGTATTTATCATCTGTAGTAAGTGAATCAAAAATGCCATCAATCTGCTGGTTCAAGCCTATTGGTTCTGTTGACTCTTTCAATCCTCCTTCTTCTTTAGACTCGGTTGACTGTATTGATGGTTGTGATGTTTCTTTTTCCAAGCCCAACTTGAACAAATTTTTGGCAATTGAAGGATCAACGGCTGATTCATCTTGCTCCAAGTACTCCAGAGAATCAATGTTAGCTCGACCTACATTACCAGTTTGTTTGTTTTTTCCGTCCTGGGTTTGATCTTGTTGTAACAACCCCAGTCGCCAGCTGATTTTAGAAGCAACATTGTTATCAAGGTTGTAGTCTGCTTGGATGGTTTTCATATTGTCATGGTTTTGATCTCGTGATGACAGGATTCCGGTGAGTGTTTGTGGATGGATGTATTGTTTGATTGTGCTGTTTTCCATGGCGCTTTTAGTAAGTTGCTCATTATTAGTACGGTGTTGAAGTGCTAGTAGAAGATCATTCTAATCAAATTAGTTAGTGCACATTCTTATTTGCCAATAAAATCAATTTAGCGGACGGATCAAAGTAAAGAGTCTTACGTTTTTACTATACTTGTTGGCGTTTTCTTTATTGGAAGAAATCAAAGAACTCAACTGATTAATGTTGGACAGATACTGTGGATCAAATCCATCTTTATCGCCTTTAGAAGTTGTTGGCTTGGGCCGTTTTGGTATATCGAAAAACTGATCAGCAGCAGAGTTGGTAGTAGGCTTTGCTGTGCTGTCTTCTTGATTTGCTGCTTTCTGGCTCCTGGCTTCAAATCGAGTTTGGTTTACCAGTTTTGCTTCACCACCAACATTAGTTGCTTTAATCGCGCCCAACCGCCTTGTGCCGTGTGAAATTTTAGATGATCCTGAGCCCATTATTATCAAATATCTATAGCAACAAAATGCCCTTGTTTAATCTTTCTAACAAACACTTTATTTCACGGATAAACAGGTATTTCTGATGAGTCAAGCCCAATGTTCTTCGAGGTATATATAATCCTTTACCTAAGCGTGTGTGTTGTGTGAGATTGTGATGCATATGTGCAACAATAACCTACACGTAGAACGGATAAACAAACTAGCAGCTGATGTCCAATAAAAACTCATAGCATTGATTATCACAACTAAAAGGAACACTGGTACTAACTGTAATGTATGTATGCCAATTTGGCTGTTTTGCTTAGGTAAAAATATTCAGCTGACTAATTATTGAAATTTACATACATGGAACACCTAACATGCTTTACAGCACGCTTAAAGTTTGTTCTGTAGTGTGGGCACCGACTACGTTTTGCCAGGCTTTCGACAACTTGAATACATTATAAAAGCTGGAAGAACACCATTTTTACAGATATTAACTACTCGACCAGTTTTCACTCACCAAAATAACAAACCCTTCTTCAGTTATGATAAGCAATAGTTTTCTATAAAGCAAATTTGATTATTTTGTTCTAACGAATTTCTCTCATTCAAGATAATAATTAAATTTAGATTATTGCTAATCCATCTGTTAGAATGATCAAATATATATCAGTTCTGGCTATTCATGCTGGTTAACCTATAAATGGAAAAATAAAACCAGGCTACTTAAGACCTTAAATATCCAGCTGGTCTAGACTTTTGTATTATAAATTGCTAGCAAGACTTGAAAGATTTACGATTGATTAGTGAAATATAGATGTACATATTAGTCATAAAGTGCCCTGGAGAAATGGGTACTTTGAGACAGGTAATGAAAAGTTTATGGAAAAGTGAAAGGCCTAAAAGCCAAATATAAGGTCAGTAGAACCTAAGAATCACTCAAGAAACCAATAACCTTAAAATACGAAGTTGTTGAAAGATATTCTGGAAAAAATGGCATGAGAACCAGCACAGCATGGATGCATTTCTCTAGGCTAGATCAGTAATACAATATGTGATTTATAAATCAAAAGCTGAAATCAAGTTTAACACCCATTGAAAACGATGCAGAACACAATGCTCGGAAATACACTAAAAACATGTAGCGCACACCAGTAATTAAAATAATAGAGGCGTGAAAGGCTAGAATATCACCACACAAAGCCAGAAAGAAAACGCCAGTAGTTGTTGAGTGGAAAGGAATCTTCCCAAGACTGTACGTGCTAAAGGACTATTAAAACCAGCCAACTTAAACACTACAAAACAAAAACGTTAAGCAAGCTACAATAACAAAATTTCAAACGACATGGGAAAAAAAATAATAGTAATAAATCACATCACAAAAATGCAAAAAAAAAATATGAATGCCATACACAGCTTTTCAAAAGACAAATTAAACAACAGTTGCACATCCTGTGCTAAAACGGAAAAAATGACACTGGTACATATCATCTGTAAATACCGAAAAGGCAAGAGCTAACGCTAAGCTTCTGAGAATCAAGAAAAGTAACGCAGAAAAAACCTGATCAGATCAGAGTAACTGGTTCAAAAGAAGCCAAGCTGGGCTTTGAAAAAAAAAAGCCACGATGTCTCAAGAGATACGTAAAGAAGGCCAAGCATCAATGGGTGCTCGCAATAGTTTACAATTGTCGTTAGCAGCCTGTTAGGAGAGAGAGGTCCTGTGTATCGGGGCATTATTTAATGATTATGTCATGGAAGATGACAAAAGAGACTCTTTACGAAGACAGCTCGTATAGTTTTGTCGAAAACAGTAAAAAAAAAAAATTAAACAAAATCAATGAAAAGGCGTTGGTAAAGATAAGTATTTGGGCCCTCAAAAATGGCAGGTCTAGATTTTAAATGGTTAAAATCCTTGTTTTATTTCCACTTTCATCCAATTTTTAATACTTTTTCCTGTTAATATTAGTTCTGTTTGAATTTTTGAAATATTTTGGGGTTTTTTTTTCCAAACGCACATGTATGACCTGAAAAAATGTACTAATGTGTATCTTATTAATTTGAAGGGAAAAAAGAAGAATTAATAGTATTAATAGTAGTAGTGGCTGTAGTGTTAGCAAGAGTGGTAGTAGTAGGGGTAGTCTCAGCATTGATTGAATGGGATCTGAATACAGAAAAAACAAAGTGGCAAATCACTAAAATGTATATTGAAAGCTGATCATTTTCGTTACTCCAAATGTCATCTACTGGTGCTTTAAATTGCAAATTGTAAAACTTTGAAATATCCTACATTTCAATAAGCATAGGGTATAAGTCTTGTTGATATCCAATTGAAGAGGCGTTTAGAATTCAAGTATTATCATTCATAGCAGGGTAACCAGTATTGACCTTACCCTGTTACATACTACAACAGGTTGTTCAGGTAAAAGAGAAGTACATGCCAAACTTCCTGTTAGCTTGGGCAAACTCAAGAGCCTAAGACCCTGGTATCATGAGGTATAGAGAGATCCTTAGCAATTAAAAGCCCTGCTGAATTGATATCGTGTCACCATGCTCCCTCCTGAATAACTCTCTAACTGCTTTAGCGCTTATAAGACTTATATTTGGTTGTTACTTGTGCTTTTTATTTTCAGTTCACCATTAACACTTTTGGTAATTTTTTTCATTGTGATATCGGATTCTGTATACCAAATAATTCCAGCTAACCATATAATGCATTTATCGTAACGGATTTGACTACATTTGGGAGGAACAGTCAAAGCTTTTTTTCATATTATTTTTTATTCCCATTTCCAAGTTAAGTTTTAATATATTTTTCTGTTTTTAATTCATTGCTTTTCGAGCAGGGCTGTTTAAGCTGTTGATCTATTCATTTCCCAAACAACAGAAAAGGAGATGAGAAGATTTATAAACCAATAATCATAAACGAACAAGTAATACAAAGCAATAATAATAAATCCATGATTGTACTCTGTCATCAAAAGTTCACCAAATTTCAGCAAAACCCCATCGAAAATCCACAATCATTCATCGACTTTCATCCAGTTTAATGAAAACACAAAAAAAAAATATATGAACGAGTATCAACTTGTGAATGTCTACTAAATTAAAAATATTACCCTCTTTTTCATTTCACATGTAACATCGTTGAAATATATATTATGATTATTATTTTTTTTGTCATTTCTTTTTTCCTTCTAGTAGCCTTTTAGTTCAACGTACAAATATTATCAACAAAAAAACTCAAAATAATACCAACAACAATAAATTTAATCGTAACTATAATAATTATAATAATAATATTGACAATATTTTTTTCTTTAAGGAGTTTTTTTTACTAATAGTCGGACCCAATGTACTGTTAAAGACAAATACACCGAGGTTGCACGGCTGCTTTACCAGCCGTTCTAGCACTATTTATCTTTTTTTTTTGGTACCGGACTAATTAGGTTAACAGACTTTAAAGTCTATCATACACTTTTACAAAACGAAAGTGAAATTTTTCAATTGGTAAAGGCTAGATGTGTTTTTTCTTTTTTTGGTATAATTATCTGGTTACCATGTTGGATTTTCTTGCTTAACCTTTATGCCCACTACTTCAAGTTACTGTGTCAACACTTATATATAACTGGATTTCTCTATATACGATGTTGATACAAATATGTATACAATGTACATACTGCATATACTCCAAACGTCCTATATACTTCAAATATACGAAAGATAGCATAAATTCAATCCTCAGGTTAAAGTGTCTATAAAAAGAAAACAGCATGAAAGACTACAGACAAGCAGCAACTTCAATATTTAACAGAAGGTGTATTAGTATATGTAAGGGGAAAAAGTGGATAAAGAAAGAGATAAAGTTATAAACAAAGATAAAGATTGGGAGATTGTCTTGGCTAGGTTTTTACGAAATGCTATATGTTGGAAATGTAATTGGATATTCATATGTGTTTGTGCGTTTAATGTTCATTTTTATGTAGCTGATGGGTTTTGCTTACAGCTTTAGTGTATTCTGATTTTGATCGATTCTTTTCATTGAACAACCTATCAAAATTGAAAAAAAAAAACACGAGGCACGAAACCTGGGTAGAACAATTGCAGGAAAACTCAGAAAGGGAAATTGCATACAGGTTCGCCCATACAATATCAAATGTTCAAAAGGGTGAACTGATGAAGCAACAGAGCGCGTTACAACATAAAAAGAGGCATCAACATCAACAGCGAAATCTTCAGTTCAAACTTTTCTTTCTCGCCTGAAAAGAATAAGGCCGACAAAACGTTCATAGAGATGAGATTATTAAAGGTCAAATCTAAAATCAATTCCAAGACTAAACGTCACTGAATATTGTTATCTTGAAATTGATATTCATATTCATATACATTGTTGATATTTCTGAGATTGTTAATTTCTTTGGCATTGTTTATATTGTTGGTATTGTTGTAAGCTTTTTTGCCCAATAAGCTAAACTAGTCCAGACATTTAGCCAGGTTATCAATATTTGTACCATCCTTTAAATATAAGGAGAAAAAAAAAATCATCAAATACCATATCACTTCCACCAGTGAAGCTTTAATAGATGATTTATAAGAAAAGCAATGAAAATCGGAAGTAAATTACTTAACTTGTAAATCTAGAGCCAAGGAAAAAAAAACATTCGACAAAAAATTGTTTTCCGGCAGATATTTTGAGTTTTTGACCAACTGTTTATTTTTAACATTGAGAATAACTTGGTAAGTTGATGAGTGATCTCTAGTATTAACTCAATGCGAATTGTATCCCATTTATATCTTTCCCCTGTATTTACAAGTTGGGAATTTTTCGGTTAATGAATAAAACCACCAAATGGAATCTAATTGGCAACCTTTCTCTTTGCATCTGATTCAACTTAGATGAATAAGCAGAGGGTAAATAACTGTTTTCAATGTTATTGGCCAGTGATTCTTTTATTCATTTCAATTGTTATTTCTTTTTTTTTTTTTCTTACATTTTATTGCTTCATGATAACCAAAATCTATCGCCAACATTTAGTTTCCTCTTGTTTGGCTTTTTGTTGTTTATATTTTTGAATTGCTGACTTTCTTGGTATGATCGGCCTTGCCTATCAATATTTCATATTATTTTTATTTTATTAGTTAAACAAATGAAGATATTAAGTTCAGGTACATAAATGGATTCCGTATCGAAATGTAGGGTTACTATAAGGGTATAGAATCACGAAAAGCAAGGTAGGTCGAGGCATATATATCAAGGTTTTGTATTTTCGATGCAAGTATGGCAAGAGTTTGATAAGAAAGATATGAATTTAGGTTTCGAGAGCAAAGTTTTTCCTAAAATGAAAGTTGCACTACGGCTTTCTTGTTTTTTGGTTTTATTATTACTTTTATAGAGCAAGATGACCTGTTGGTTATTTTTAATATATTGCCGGCTCAAGGTTCACTCAATTTTTAAGCTATGTTCTTTTGTATGAACCAGTCAAACAAATCTGTTTCACTGCCTTTTCCTCAACACCTGCTTTATTGTTTGTATATTTGTTTTTTGTATGTACGCTTTTCAATAAATGTGAAATAAGTAGATTGGTTATAATAAGGCTACTGTATGGAAGTCTGAAACTTTTACGCACAAGTTATAAATTGAAATGAACAAGATGCAAAGAAGTTTTACTGGCAAAGTGGAGAAACTGGAAGGTTATGGATAATAGTAAATTTCAATAGAAATCCATTATCACTGAGAAAAGAAATTTTTTAGAGGCTGTGAAGGTGAATTTTAGTAATAAGGCAATGGCAAATCAGACTTCCAAAAACAATATCAATATCCGACGGCTGAGTTGGCTGAACAATATAGTGATCCTCTTGGCCATTATATCGTTGGAGGTTTGCCTACTGCCTTCACTTTGCATCTGAGGAGCTAGTTATTGTATGTAAACCATAGGGATTGTACACTAGTTACCCTACCAGTGTTGTATTGAGGCCTGGGTTCACAACTCCTTCGACGTGCTCATTGTGTTGACCAATATCAAGCACTTATTGATATGCTTGTAAATTTCTTGTAATATAAACACCTGTATCATAACTAGATATCAAAGGAAAAGAAATTGATCTTAACCATAATAGATTTTCAGCCATGGTGAAAGCTCTCTACCTTCTATCTATATATAGATTAGCCAGTAGTAATAGTATAGTAATGATCATGAATCGCACATAAATTGATCCACGCATGGAATTTCTTAGAGAGACTGATCCAAATGTATATGGAATACACCAAAGATTTGGAAACTTTGGTTTCAACGCTTAATACTTTTATAAATTTTTATACTAAGATCATATTGTGAAGAATTCACTTCTTTCTTTTTGATTTTTTTTTTTTTTTCCCTTTTCACCCTCTCTTCTTTTGTTTTATTTGTTCGTTGAAGATCTTTTTTATACTTGATTATCTTTTTTTTGGCCTACTCGACAAAAGAGTTTAAATATGCATGTAGATATACTTAAAAATATACATATTGATCATCACTTGTTCTCTCTCTCTCACCCATAGTCTGGATTTTATTTTTCAATATCACTACTTTCTATTAATTTTGTAGAATCTTCTTGGAAATTGTAATAATACCATTATATTGTCAGTAGATGAAGATATCAAACATGGGTTATGAAAGACTAAGTTGAATAAAGTGAGGATATGCGAATGGCCACGCGATTTAGCTACCTGTACATATTCTGTAGATAGTTTGCATCGACAATATTATAGCTATCAAGTGTTTGCAAGAAGAAAATATGACAAAATTTTGTTGATACAGTATGCTTTTAAAAGTATGTTAAGTTCAAGGGTTAGCTTTTAAGTGTTAAACTGTAGGTGATATGCACAGCAGTATATTCACTTGCATGCTTTCTAGAGTTTGGCGAGCATCTTCACCTTGCAAACTGATCAATAGGTTGTTGTATGTATGAAGTAAGGCCAATATTGGCTGCTTTCTGAACAATGAATAGACGTGAATTTACGATTTTGCTTTCATCAAGTATTACCTTGGTCAATATTAGTAAGTTATAGTAATGCTTAAATGAAAATTTATTTTTAACAAAAAATAGCAAAGTATGTGATATAGACTTAAGTTGTAAGAAGAAAAAATAGGGAGGAGAAGTAAGCAAGAGGGGTTGTATGGCCATTATGGCAAAGTAACGTAAAGTAAGTACTCATGATCATTTGTCTAAAAAGAAAGTTATGCTAATGACTAATGACAATTTTGCTATCGTCCCATCCCTTGCTGTTTCTTTCTTTCTCGTATTGTTCTATTTCAAACTACTTTCGTTCTTTCAGTTTTGTTGCTGATGTTAATTTGCTTTTGTCTTTGTGTTGACATTTTTGTTGATGCGACTGCTAACGTTGTTCTCCTATATTTTTAAGAAGGTACATAAAAAAACAGCCACCACTTCCACCGGTTTAAACCCGAAAGATGGGCATTTGATTTATAAGACGTAAACTAACTCAAAAATAAAATAAACTTAAAGCTATCGATGAGTAATGGTAACAAAAGTTGTTGTTTTTTCTTTACATGTAGGCGATATATGTGCTTGTACTTGTTGGCTCTCTCTGAGCATGACCAATACTTCTCCATCTTTGATTAATGTAGGAGTTCAACTAATAAAAACTATCCAAAACACATAAAGAGGTAAGCATCTTGTGATACATCGAGGCTTGAGTAAGGTTTAGTGGATATTCTTACATCTTCCATAGTAAATGAGACTAACGAACTGAGTTCCGAGAATGCTGAGAAAAAGGTTTACCGTTGACTTGAGTTAAACACAATTAAATATGTTTATTCAAAAATAGCGTAGTGTGACAAGCACTGACATTGTTGACACTTTTTCTTGTTTATGGTGGTATTCTCCCATACTTTGGTATTATTGATTTCTTTTTGTTTTTCATTTCTTCAACATTTACCGAAAAGCATATATTTGTAGATACTAAAACATTTCAATACGGCTAAAACGGATTGATACCCAAAAACCTGCGTGCAGTGCATTTTACTTTTTTTTCTTTTTTTTGTTTTCAAGAATTGCAATTGAAAGTCAAATAAAGATCTAGCCAATGAAAGAAAAACATTATGCCGTTTTAATCTTCGAAGTTTGCTTTTTTTCATCTTTTCTATTTATTTTATTCTTTGGAAATTGTTCGTTATCTCAAAAACACCTCACAAAGTTTTTCCACCGTGATGGAAGCAAGCGTTTCGACAGTTGAGCTGTACGATTAATTAATAGAATATTATTATGATATACTAGTCAATCCTATCCATCCTATAAACATTGAATTCACTCGCCCATATAAACCCCCTCAAGGCTTTCTCCAATGACTCGCACAAGAATACTGTTTTGGTAATGAAATTTGAAAATATCAAATAATAACCAAGTAGAAAAATAAAGTAGTTCCTTGTTTACCAGGAAGCGGGCGTTGGAATTATTGGGCTTAAATTCGCTTCTATTAAACTGGGATATCAGTATTAGAAGATTCTATTATTTCTCATATATCGGATACTAAATTTGCATTGATCTTTGTTTGTTTGCAAGGTTTTCGTATTCATGCTGATACGAACACCAAACTTGAAATTAAGAGTCTTCATGATATTTCGTTAGTTAAAAAATATTGGTTTTAATTTATATGGAAACGAGAGCCCAAAAAAGTGCCTTCAATATCAGGTTTAATACACAACTATTATTGCCTAGAGTATGCGTGTTGGGACATAGATCGAATTCAAATAAAAAATGGGAAAATAAGAGATTGATGAAATAACCGTTTTTTCATTCTAATTCATCCATTTTTATTTGTTTTGGGCTTTTTTTCTAATGAGAAACAGCATAACATAGTTCGGGTTTTTGTTAACGATGGACAAGAACCAAGCAATTTTATGCCCAACGCAAATTCACACATTTATATATTAAAAAAGTATAGTTCATAGGTTTCGATTGTAGATCAATTCAAAAAATATATGTAAACATATTCAAATACGCGTTAATATTCAAATGATATTCAAAACTAAAGTATTAAAAACTATGATTAACATTTAATCTTAGAAACTACCATGACCCAATTTTTTTTCACTCACTATTCCTGTGTTATTTTGCTTTCATTAGTTTTTTGCTTAAATGGGACATGACCAAGTTTATTGTTTGGTTATTGTATTGGTTTATAGACTATAAAACTACCTTAGTGTCGCTCGGAGCGGCTGTACTACAGAATTACTGAGTAGCACGGTATGACCACCGTCTTGGCCGTGACAGGTGCACCGACCCGTCGTTGCTTATTCTTCGTTGGTATGGATTTTTACCATGCTTTGTTCGGTCTCTGGTGGGGCAAAGGCCGATACGATCGATACCCTAACTTTGACTGAGCTTTTTCGGAGTTCCAGCCCGAGCCGCGCTACACGTCACGGCCGACTTTTTGGCTCAATGCTCTTGCCGGTAGGAAAAGTCCGACCAGGAAATCGAACCCCAGTCTACCGGGAGAACAGCTGGATTCATCCGGTTGTTACAACCAACCAAACCACCGTGCTGCTTCATGACCAGGTTTGTCATTCACTATATTCTGGACGGTATTATAGACAATAAATATATGGTTCATATGTTCATTTTCCTAATCTATTTTACTGTCCTCTACTTGAAACGCAACGAGCGAAGCTTAGACGGGTGTCTCCAGCGATGGATTTACCGACTCTCTTGAATAGTATTAAGGGCTTGCGAATAGTCGCAGCCTTTATTGCTTATAGGAAGGATTAGGCACCTTTTTACAAAAAAAAAATTACGTGTTGATGATGTCAAGCGGAATGAGTCGGGAAGGTTTTTGTCGTATAATGGTTTCCCTGTTCCTCGTAAGAATGATATTTCTAAAATTACTTATTCCAATGGATATTACTATATCACAACTACACCTATAAATATAAACGCATACAACTAGAATACCACTAGAAATACAATTACACCCTCCATCTCGCATCTCCTCTGAACTGCTTTGCACTTTACAATCACCTGGTTTTACCCAAATTAGAAATAAATAGCGGTAGCGCAAAAAATGCAAAACATATATATAAAACCAGTGATGATAATATAAATTAATAGTAATATGAATAATAATAATGGCTTACTCACATTTAAAAAAATAATTAAAATTAAAAATGCTTGAACGATCGCCATTGCATACAAACATTTTGATTATTTATTATTGTAATTATTAAATTGTTTTCCCAATATACGTCGTAAACATAAAGGCTCCAACTGATAATATGTACTCGAAGTCGAAAAGTTCAATTCAAAAAAAAAAAAAAAGTAAGTAAGAGAAGAGTACGAAGAAGAAAATAACATGAAAGAATTTGAATAAAAGAAGAACGGCTTTCTCACAAAACAATATAACCTTGTTTACATTTATGCAAGTAAAACAATAATGAATGTAAATCCACTGAACTATAAAGCAATAGTGACAATAAGTATACTAATAGGTACTATTGAGCAGGGTTCCACTAGAATCCAATCATCAAATGATTATATTATTTTTCTCTTTCTTGCTGGAAATCTTAAAAAACGAAGAAGAAAAGGAATTAAAATCATGTTGTATGGTAAAGCAGATGATAGGGTATAGATGGCTTATTCCCAGTAGAAAGGCGTGAAATAAATAATTATTGTATTTGCAGTATTTTTGCGATTGAGTTGATGAAATTTCCGCTTTTGTATCAAAATTCGAAAACACCCATTCAATAAGGCAAATATTCAAAAAAAAAAAAAACTAGTGTAAAGAGCAGCCGCCTTTATTAAACTGTCCCAACTCTTTTAAATAGCACACACGGCGTCAAGCCTGGTTTGAATGATTTTTGAGCTCACTGCCCAGCTTGGTCCCTTTTCGCGCTGATTTCAATATGTGAACCTGAAAATTTGCTATCGGGCTGAGGTCTAGGCTCATGGAAGGCCACAACAACCTGACCTTTTTGGCCCTACGGATCGAAGGACTCATCATGTTGAATATAATATGTAGGATGATCATATAAACGTGTGAACAGAAAAGAAATCAAAAGAAGCATCACAAAGTCTAGAACTATGAGACGAGTTAAACACGCCAATTGATAATGTGTTCACTGCAAACTTTTAGAGCATATTCAATCATTGTTTTTGGTCATGTGGTCATAAGTTTTTGAATGAGATTCGTTGTAAACAATTTACATGTATAATACATATTTCAATAGTATAAAAAACGGTTTGCACGTTTCAAGTTTTCTTAAAGCACCATGAAATCTTGAAAGAATTTTATCATAAAAAAGCTTGTTTTGTTATGTATTGTATAGTTTGTCGCTGTGCACATCTTATTCATTGTAAGATAAGAGTATTCTTTCTTGCTTAGAACCAATTCTATCATGAGCAAAGTATTTTGTTTCATTTTACGCTTGTTTGTTTTTCGTTCAAGCATTGAATCAAAGCAAATAAAAGAAATAAATAATAAAAATGCTCCGGCCAGGTGATTGACAAATGGCCTATCTATGACAATAATAGTTGGTTATGTATGAGATAGTATGAAAGGAAATACAAGATCAAAACGCCTGGTTTCACAGTAGGGTGCCTAATGGATTGTCTACCTCAAACCTTGGGAAATAATTTGAGATGCCTGTCAAAATACAATAATTCATAATTAATAATTCATATTTATAATCAGTTTGAGTTTGATGAGCAATATCAATCGCTAGAATAATAAACAATTGAATAACTAAGAGTTAACAACTTAAAAATAAGGAAAAAAACGCCAACGCTTTACATGAAAAAGTCCAGCGGAGCAATATAAGGCTAAAGTATAAATTGTGTAAATTTTATATGCAAGCTATAACTCAAAGGGAAGAAAGAGAACGGAAGGTTGATATGAGGGATAGGGTGAAGCAAATGGTAACAAGCCTAATAAAAGATAAATATGAAGGATGCCATTATAGTAACGATTTTTTATCAAAAGAGAAAGTTACAATATTGTGAACGTTAGAATGGTTAGAATTTTTGGTGATACTACCACTAATTAGATTTTTAAAGAAGGTTTGGCCTGTGCCATTAATCTCAAACCTGACTGAGTAGGAGTATCATTGGCTGCCCTGCTAGCAGTCTCACCAAACTGGCAATCAAAAACTTTCACATATCGACTATCAGGCATACTCATATTAGGGACTTATTGAATTGCTTTTTGTACTCCTAACAATGTTTTATGTCTGCATATATTACAAAGTTGACCATGTCAATTATGAAATATACCTAAATTGTTAGCAAATCGAATCCTCAAACCAGTACAATCTTCAAGGCGTTCAAACCAAATACTCCAACAGCCTTGTCGAAATTTTTGGTTTTGTTAGTTTATTATGACAATTGTCTACTATCGCTAGCTTTATTTTTCTCCCCTATATTTCGCTTGTGTTTGTTTCTTAGGAAGGGTCAACAATCGTTGAGAAGTATTTATAATGGTTAATCGTTTTGCTTTAGTTCAGATACTCTTTGTTTGATTTATTGTTCAAAGACAAAACTAGATACCATCTTCTGAACTATTCCGCACAGCGTATGCTACTCGTCAATTACTGTTAAACACGTCATAGAAAGGTTTTTTTGCTCTATGACAAGCATTTGTACTTGTCTTTCTTGTTAATACGCTGTAAGTCTGAGGTTTTTCCAATACAAACCTCTGCCCTCAAAGTTTTTGAAGGCAGCACAAATCGAGTTCACTTTCCTTGAACCAAGCCTTTTTGTCAAGATTTTGGACCAAATATGTCAACATTCACGTTTGTTTAATTCTTGTTGTATCATTCTGACGTGTGAGGTCTTTTGTTTGGGGAAACTAAAAAAGTTCAATTAATATCGTTTTTTTTCTCCAAGACACACTCCTCAGGACTCAGCAACGGTTCTAGTTCTCATGGAGCAGTTAGCTATGATAAACGCCGCTACTATTGTACGTTAGGGCTATTCCGCTTTAGATACACTCCTTCTGCTTTTTTTTTTTTTTTTTGCTTTATAACCCAGTTATATTATGGATTTATGAGAATAACTTTCACCCAACAGCTTTTTTTATTTCATATTTGTTGATTCGAAAATTCACTGGAAAATGTAGGATATATGCGTGAAATCAAATGTTTTTGTTTTTATATGTCATTACATATGAAAAAATAAGTCTCAGAAAATTTTTTGGCATGAGCCAACAAAACACCAATCATAAGGTTAAAAATAATGAAGATAATGATATGAATAAATGACAACAGTAATATGAGAAATACTGAATACTTGTAAACGTTGTTGTATTTTAGGTGGTTGAAAATAAATGAGCCCAATATCATGTGGATTACATGTGACTTATATAGCCTGCTTTTGGATTCCCATACATAGCTACCCTCCAATAGGAGTAAAGCCGGGAACAGCTATGTACGTTTGGCAAAGCATTTTTTTGTCAACAATACTCAAACAGAAAAATCGCTATACTACTGTTGTTCCTTTTTTTCTCTGTAGTTGGTGCAAAAAAAAAAGGAACATGACAGATCAATCATGTCTCAGCTGACTTCCATGGATAAAGACGACCTCCGCAGCACCGTCGCCAGTTCCAGAATCGTCGGTGCTACGACTGCCGGTCTGCGAGCCTTGACTGCCCAACTGTTCACTTTCTACGTTAGGGTACCTGTCAAGCTCTTCAGGCCAACTAGAGTAGACTATCTGGTGATTCCCAGAGCACTTAATCCTATCTATAAGGAAAAGCCATGGAGCTTGTTTACTCATTCAGGTCCTGCGTTGTTGGCACATGCTGTCAAAACATATGGTTGGAGTTTTATTCCTAACCATGTTCTTCCGCCAATGGTAGCCAATTCTGCGTATGTTGTTTACAATAGCTATTATTCATCTGGTTGTTGTTGTTTTTTTCAACAAATTCTAACTTTATTTTTAGTGTTGGACTGGTTTTGTATTCTACTTATCTAACTACCCTAACTATAATTGAAAAAAACCACCAGGACGATCTCTTATCTCACATTGATCTCAAAAAAGCTACAAAAGAAGAAGTTCAATACTACATTAAAAATCACTCTTCGGTTATGATGGACTCCTTTTGCGCTGGCATGTTGGCTGGAGCCGTCCAAAGTCTCGTTGCTGCTCCTATTGACGCAATTGTCACTAGATTTTCTGCTTCTGAACTTATCAATAGCGATCACAAAACTATGTGGACTTACGGCATCCAGAAACTGAAAGAAATTGGTCCCCGCGGTGTATTTTCAGGTTACTCACTATCGCTATTTAAGGAATCACTGGGCTTTGCTCTGTTTTTCAGCACTTTTGAGACAATCAAAGGCCCATGGTATCGTTCTTATATCAATTTTTTTCATAACGGAGATACAAAATCTGCCAACAAGGCCGTATACCCAACATTCATCTTGTTTGCCGGGGCTATGTCAGCCTATGCGGTGCAGGCTGTTCATTACCCATTAGGCAAAATTCAAAAGCTTTACCTTATGCGCCTCGAGACACTAGACGAAATAGCCAAAACTGATGCTGCTAAACCTGTAAATACCCAGCCAGTAACAAAAACAAAATTTGCCGTTCCTGAAAACTCTAGTGTCTATACTTTTTTCCGCAAAATGATAAACACAAATTATTACCAGCAGATGTCGTGGACTACATTCAAGACGCGGTTTTTCGATTTTGTGATACCTCCTCACTCGGTTTTTAGGCTATACTCAAATGCCTACATACATACCCTTTCTCAAATCCAAAAGCTGGCCCTCAAAGATTGTAACGGCTCTTGGATTCGATGGCTTTACGGTGGCTTTTTTAAAGCAACGCTTACCTCGTTGCCATCAACAAGTATTGGTTTGGTTGTGTTTGAAATTATGAGACTACGGTACGCAAACCCAGACAACGGGTTAAGTATACCTAGCTATCATTAATGTATATATTTTTCTTAGATTAGAAGTGATTTTGGTCCTCTTTGTTTTTCTTGTTTTTATTTTAGTTCATTTTGATAATTGGTTTAGCATCAACAATATAATAGTTAATTATTTATGTTAAATACAATGTTCAAGCGTTTGTGGCTTGAAACGTTCGATTTAAATTTTTATATAGAAATTAGCATTGCTGATTAAGGTGATATGAAAGATAAGAAAAAAGCTACTCAATGAAAAAGTGTGGTTTTGGTACATTCGAACTGAGCTAAATGCTTCCTCATCCCGATTAGCAAAATAAAGGCATAATACTATAAAAAAAAAACTGAATAAATTCATTATATTTGTTTCCAAAGTACGAAATGTTGATGAATTGAATTAGATCATACAAATTGTGCATTTTATCAACGCAAAGACGTTTAACAAAAACATAACAATTTATTTCACGTGATATAAAGGTTTTATGTAAATATCTCTCCTAACTTTGGTCATTTCACACAAATTTGAAAATTCTGTAAATATTGTGGTCTGGTAGCCACGAAAAAAATACTGGAGACAGAATGGAAGAAAACATCAATTCAGCGTCGCGAGACGATGAAATGCATGTTGATGACCAAATCAAAACGCCTGAGGAGTCTTTATCTCCTGTAATCAGCACACCGACCACAAACAACGAAGATAACAATGATACTGAGAGGGACCCAAGTCCCATACGTTTGGAGTCCTCTGGCAAGAGGGGACGCCCCGATCCA
>JAKTYL010000139.1:0-16933 GCA_030578715.1 Magnusiomyces tetraspermus
AAAAAAAGACCTAAAAACAAAATTAAAGGTAAGAAAGAAGGAGACAGTGTAGAGATAGATTGAGAAAAGATACACGAAGAGAGGCATGTGAAAGAAAAAAGGTCCAATGTTGTTTACGGATCAGTTTTTTTTTTTCTTTGAATCAACTCTTGAATCAGCTCTTGAATCAGTTCTTGAATCAATCTTTTGGATCAGTTTTTGTTGGAACAGTTTCTGAAGTGTTGGGTATATACGAGCCGTGGCCCGGCACTGCGTTACTTATGCGTATCACAAGATTTTGGATGAACTGGCTCACAGATCTACATTTGTAACCTTCGCTTGTGTCTCTAGGTTTTTTGCCTAAACTTATATACAATTGTTCATGCACATCAATGCTCCTCTTTACTTATCTGCGACTGCTTAAGATTGAGGTTCTGCGAAGCCAAAGTAACAAGTTTTTTTTTTTTAAAAAAAAAGCAGTCTAAGATGGGTTTTTGTCTCTCACACACTCTGATCTCACAAAGGATTTTCGCTAGTGGCATTACTAGTATTTTCACAAGCAATCTTTTTGGTAAGTAGAAAAAAAAAAAAAAAAAAAAAAAAAAAGAGTATATATGCACACTTAGATACAGTCTATATCATTTGCTTATTCATCTTATTCCTCTTTCCTTGTCATTTGGCAATTTTGGTTAATGGCCTTTTGCAACACCTTTTTGTGTGCAACACAATCTTTGTGGAAAAGCTAGGAGAGGTCTTACGACAAACCTTGAGCAAGAAACTCAGCAAAATTTTGGAAAAGTTAGTAAAAGAGTTGATATTAAAAAAATTAGCTGGTATTTGATCTATATTATGAGTTGTACGATGTATGGGTATGATTAACTGCTGCAGGACTTCAGCCGTGCGATGAGCTTGACATGTATTGTAGGTACTATAATAATATTACTATAAGAACATTACTATATTGTATTTTTAGTACCAATTTGTGTAAGGACTAGATTTTTATTTATTTATTTTTTGGAATCACATTGTTTTTCGACAATCTTTATTTTTTGGTAACGAGCTTTTGGAAATATTATTTGGATTCCTTTGTTTATTAATTTTATTAGCAGGTATGTGTTGAAGGAAAACAAAAAGGAGCAATCGTAATGTGCAATGTATACTTTTGGCAAAGCCAGGAGACGAAAAAAAAAAAAAAAAAAAAAAAGAGGTAAAAAGCAAAGGAGGAAAAAGGAAATGAAGAATGTGACAATAGCAATAGTTGCACGAATCTCAAGTGTTGCAAAGGGCTGTATAGGAAGAAGCAGATTGAGAGTGAGAATTTTTTATTATCCAGTATATAATCTCAATGCAGGGGTGCCCTAATAAAAAAAAATAAAAGCATACATATAGTTGCTCTCGAGCTGTACAACTAATATTGGGCTGTTGATATATATATATGTGGACTAGAGTGATTTTTGAAACAGTTGGCTCGTTTGTTCTTCTGGTTTAGTTTAGTTTAGTTTTTTTTTTTTTTTTTTTGGTTGATTTGTCTTTATGGATAGTTTGTATTACTCAATAGTATGTATTTATGGATATCATATCTTTCTCGATAATTTGAGCTTTTGACAAAGTCATGAGATTTGAATATCTATATGTTGGCTTTTAGTTAGTCAAAATTTGATCACGTTAGATGGTGATGAGAGCTTTTCTTATACTTTACGGCCAAAGTGCTCATTATATTTAATAAAATATCAGTTCTTCAATAAAATAATAGAAAGCTGTTATTCTCAAATTGAAAAAAAAAAAAAAAAAAAAAAAACGCAACAAATATTCTTTGATAGAAAACAAAATAACAAAATCGTTTTTGTAACCGGCTTTTAACGGTTAATGCTATTTATACTTAGTTTTGACAAAACAGACATACAAAGCTAACTATCTCATCACCTGAGTACTCTCAACTACCTTCATCTTTTAAGCTATTAACTAGATATCGCTTTTTTTTTTTTTTTTTTTTTTTTTTTCCTTTTCTTCTACTCTATTCTGCTCATTAGTTTTCCAAAAATAACAGCAAAAGAAACAAAAAACATATATTCCATATATAGCCTGTTTCCTCCTGTTTATTTTTATATTTGCTAGTTATCAGAAATCAATCACATTCACTATGATGATCTATACAATTCTTTACTGGAAAACTAGTTATATGAATATATACAACTAACAGTACGGGCAAATATACCAACAAATGTACTTTTAAACTGGTATTAAATATACCAAAAAAAATCAAACCTTTGACATATTTTAAGTGTGCTCTTTCTCATCTGTCTCATTATTCTGTCTTTTTGTGTTTGTATTTTATTACCTAGTTAGTTATTTTCAGCCATACGACAATTATAACAATACTCAAAATAATATCTATTTTATACACTACTATCTGCCATGTATAACTTATTTTTTTTTTTTTTATTTTTTTTTTTTGCCAAAATAATTGGGTACATAATCTGGTTTTGACAGTTGTTATGTTTAAAACTAACCAAAAGCTGTTTGTGCAAGTTGAAAAAAAAAAAAAAAATAAACAAACAAAACTCAATTCCCAACACAAAAACGAAAGAAACAGTGTCATTACACATCATAACAATGAAACCCAAAACTTTTGCATTCGTTTTAAATATTACTCATTGAAAATAATAATGGTTTAGATTCCTATAGACTATAAACTATAAACCTAAAGCTAAAACAACTTAAATCCCAACAATCAACAAATAGAAGTCACTAAATAGACATTAACAAAATAAACATTAACAAAGCAACTCTTCAATGGTCAAAATCTTCCCAGTTTCTACCCTTGACATCCTTCAACTCTTCCTGTGTCAAAACCTTGCCAGTAGTGAAATAACCTGCATGAATCTTTGCGTCAATTTCAACTCTTGAATCGGGTGGAATCATTTCATCAGGAATAGGAATGCGTTTGTGAATAGGAATGCCTTGGTCCACAATAGCGTCGTGCTTCATATTACTCATCGAGTACATGGCGTCAATCTTGGTGATGCCCAAGTAATGTAAAACGTCTGGCATCAAAAGCTGGAATCTCATGTCCTTGACACCAGCAATGTTTTCAGTACGCTTGAAATAGTTGGCTGCAGTGTCTTCGCCACGCTTACGAGCATTGTACACAAGAAACTTAGTAACCTCTCCAAGCGCTCTGCCTTCCTTGCGAAAGTAAATGACAACTCCAGAGCCTCCATTTTGTGCTTCTTGAACTGCACCAAGAATACCGAAAATAAGATATGGTCTGCAGGTACAAATATCACTTGCAAACACATCGGAACCATTGCACTCGTCATGAATACGAAGTGCAAGTTTCACATTCTTGTCACTGACCTTGGCTGGGTCTCCGAAAATGTAAACTGTTTGACCGCCAATTGGTGGCAAAAAGACTTTAATATCAGGTCGGGTAATGAGTTCTGGATATGATCCGCCCATGACTTCAAACAAGTTACGACGAAGAGATCCTTCGTCAACACCCAATCGCTCAGCCATACCTGGCAAGTACCAGACTGGTTCGATTGCAATCTTGGTGACTGCTAAATCACCTTGGTTGTTAATAACAACATTGCCGTCGACCTTCAAAGTACCATTCTTGACCATTTCCTGGATTTCAGGAAGTTGCATGTGTGCACGGGTAATTGCAATACTAGGTCGAATATCCAAACCTGCTTTGATCTTATCTTCATAGATCCAAGGAACCATGTGACCGTATGGATCAATAGAAACAATCTTTTTAGGATCACTCCAAGCAGGGAATGGGCCAATAGAAATAGGAGGCTGAGCATTGTGGTAATTAGGAACGTGATTAACAGGCAAATCATTCATGGCCACAGCAAGAGCCTGGTAGACACTATACGAACCTGAATGGGCACCCAAGGCATTACGGCGCTTAATCGTAGATGGTGCTCGAGACACAACCACGGGACCTCGCACTTGAGGGTCTGCAGCACCCCATTGAAAAGGAATAGGGTCAATACCGATTTGGCCAGGGTATGTAGTGATAGTGATGCGATTAGGCCACTTTGAAGGATCGTTGTTAGAGTAACGACGTTCTTTGAGACCGGCACTACTGAGACTTACAGTAGATTCAGAAGGGCTGATGACAGCAGACGAAGAAGAAGTATCAACAGCAGTAGCATTAGGAGACGAAGAAGAGCAGCATTTCTTATCTTTGCAAGTCATTTTAGCCAAAGTATCAATATGGATTCCATCAGCAGAAGCAGGCACTTTAGAAGCACCTTTGACAGACTTTTGGAGGTTGGAAATGCGGTCTTCAAAGTCTACCAAAACACTAGCGATCTTGTCGTTAGAAGAATCAACTGTCTTGGCCAGAGCCTGGTGGTCATCATGGAGAGATTTGATGGCTTGAAGGATTTGGTTAAGGGTTTCGTCAGAGGTCATAATGGAATAACAGTAACAAAAGTGGGAATAATAAAGAATATAGGTATATAAAATATAGTGATAGTAAAATAAAACAAATAGTTGATGGTAAAAGAAAAAGTAAGTAAGAGGGGTTTTGGGAGGTATTTATAGAGAAAACAGAGCTGAATGTGAGGCAAAAAAACAGGGATTATCAACTGCCTTTTTAGATTATTGTTATTTATTATTAATGATAAGTCCTGCGGGCGATTTTTTTTTTATGTTTACTTTTGTTTTTATTATCAGAGATAGAGTATTAACGATAAGTGATTTTTGTTTATATACAGCAGTCTTGACTAAGATCTGGTATGAAATGCCAGACTGGTCAACGTTATTTGGAATTAGGCAGTTAGAACCCCATATTACAGCAGATGACCTGTGGACCCAGTGGCTTATCTATGGCTGGTTACATACATACATGAAGTGCTCTTATCAAAAGTACCAGCCGTACTATATTTAAAGTCACATGAATATCACACCTTTAAGTCACACAATAATCACATGACTAAACGACACGTACTGTTTTTTCCATTTTTGCACTTTTTTCAGTGACGTAGGGATTTTTAAATTGTTTGTCCACGTTACAAGAATTCTTTTTTTTCTTTCTTCCCATTCACGTCCATTACCCTTGAATCCCCCTGTGAATATATATACCCTATATAAAAATGTCTGAATTAAGACATCGTCAAGGCAAGAAGAAGACTGCCAACACGGCCAATGATGCATATACCTCATTATCTTCGTCTTCAAAAGGAAATGATACCCTTAAAACAGTACCTAAGCAACTTTCGATTGTTCGATCAAAGGCTGAAGAAGACCGGTTCCGTTTGGCTTTCATTATAATTACAGCCTTGGCCTTCGTGACTCGATTCTATCTCATCAATTACCCTAGAGAAGTTGTTTTCGATGAAGTTCATTTCGGAAAGTTTGCTAGTTATTACCTTGAAAGAACTTACTACTTTGACCTTCACCCACCTTTTGCTAAAATGTTGATTGCACTTGTTGGTTGGTTAGCTGGATACAGAGGTCATTTCAAGTTTGACAACATTGGTGATTCTTACATCACTAACAAGGTCCCATATGTCGCTTTACGTTCTTTGTCTGCCACTTTGGGTGCATTTACTGTTTCTCTTGTTTTTATGACTATGAAGGATAGTGGTTACAGCTTACTCGCTACAATCATTGCATCTTCAATCATTTTGTTTGATACTGCTCACATTGCTGAAACCCGTTTGATTCTTCTTGATGCAACCCTTATTTTCTCTGTTGCCGCATCATTCTACTGCTATGTCCAGTTTTCTAAAACCAGAACCACTCCATTTTCCAAGAAATGGTGGAAATGGCTTCTTCTTACTGGCTTTTCTCTTTCTTGTGTTATTTCCACAAAGTACGTCGGAACCTTTACTTTTATGACTGTGGGTGCTGCAGTTGCAGTTGATCTCTGGAACTTGCTTGACATCAAGGCGGGACTCTCGCTTAAACAGTTTTACAAACACTTTATTGCTCGTGCTTTTGGACTCATTGTTTTTCCATTTGCCATTTTCTTGTTTTGGTTTTACGTCCACTTTGAAATTCTTACCAACTCTGGTCCAGGTGATGGATTCATGAGTCCTGAATTCCAAGAAACTTTGGGCGACAATCCATTGACCAAAGATGCTAAAGTTGTCAACTTTTATGATACAATTACTTTGAAGCACAAAGACACTGGCGCCCTTTTGCATTCTCATGAGTCTCGTTACCCATTGAGATATGACGATGGCAGAATTTCTTCACAAGGCCAGCAGGTCACTGGTTACACTCATCCTGATTCCAAGAATGAGTGGCAGATTTTGCCAGCTGTCGATTTCCCCGAAAACGACAGAGAGGGACATGCTGTTATGCCTGATAGCCATATCCGTCTTCGCCACGTTGAAACTGATACCTATTTGTTGACCCACGACGTTGCTTCTCCTTACTTCCCTACCAACCAAGAATTCACCACTATTACTCCAGACCTTGCTCTTGGTGAACGTTACAACTTTACTTTGTTTGAAGTCAGATCTATTTCCAATAAGCGTGACCCTGTCAAGACTAAACTCGGATACTTTAAGCTCATTCACGTTCCTACCAAGGTTGCCATGTGGACTCACGACCGTCCTTTGCCTGAATGGGGTTTTGGCCAGTTTGAAATCAACGGTAACAAGAACGTCAAAGAGGCTTCCAACACCTGGTACTTTGATCAAATCACCGACTTGGTTGACGAAGAGCGTTTGAAGTACGTTCCCAAAGAACGCAGACAGATGCCCTTTTTCAAAAAGTACTGGGAACTCCAAGGCATCATGTTTGCCCAAAACAATGCGTTGAGCAAAGAACATCCTTACGCTTCGGAACCCATCAGCTGGCCATTTTTGTTGCGCGGCGTTTCTTTCTGGACCAACGACGCTGAAAAACGTCAAATCTACTTTATTGGCAACTTTGCCGGCTGGTGGCTCGAGGCTGCCTTCATTGCAGTGTACTTGGGCATTGTCGCTGCTGATCAGTTGGCTCGCCGCCGTGATTGTAATGTCTTGAGCGACGAGGTGAGAAACAAGCTGTACAACTCGGTTGGCTTTTTCTTTGTGGGCTGGGCTGCTCACTATTTCCCATTCTACTTGATGGAGCGTCAAAAGTTTTTGCACCACTACTTGCCAGCACATCTTGCTGCAGCTTACTTGACTGGTGCTTTGTTTGATTTGATCTTTGGAGAAGTTGAAGAAAGGGAAAGAGAAAAGGTTGGCGGTTCTTCTTCTGATAAGGAAGCAAGAAACCAAGGTCCTCTTAAGAAGTTTTTGAATGCAAAGGTCTTTGGATACAATGCTGCATACCTTTGCACTACTGGATTTGTTTTGACTACCATCATTGCAACCTACATATATTACGCTCCTATCACTTACGGATCTCCTGCTTTGACTCCTGAACAGGCCAAGGCTAGAGAATTGTTGAACGTTAACTTGCATTTCTCAAAGGAGTAAGCAAAATCAACAAAAAATACAAATTTAACTCTCATGTAAATCTCAAATAGTTAAAACACTCAACTTGAATCATTAAAAAAATTTCATTTCAGTTACCCAAAACTATAAAAAAACTAATTCAAAGAAAAAAAAAGATACAAAATGTTTACCACAATCTCTCCTCAAACTTGAGATCGTTTTGGGGTCCAAGACCAATAAGAGCACGCATCAAGTTCTCGACACCAGCACGCTGCTTGTTAAGACCGTTAACAGCATCGTAACCAGGACGGGTAAGAGGAGCCTTGAGCCAGTAAGACAAAAAGGAAAGAACAGAGTGGAAGTTCTGGTATTCCTCATCAGAGCCCTTCTTGCGGTAAGTGACTCTGCCCAAAAACTCAGCCATGACAACCAAATCGATAATCAAGGGAGAGGCCAAAAGAGAGTCCTCACACACATTGTGCATAGAGATGGTATTGTGACCACCAAGCATCAACTCAGAGTGGTACTCGTCCATGGCAACCTTGGAATCACCAACAGCAGGAACATACTTAATCACAATGCAGTGATCAACAGTCTTGCCCTTCTTTTCATTGTACAAAATCTGGTTAGACTCAATCATGTCATCAACAACAGAAGCCTTGGAAATTTCCTTGGAACGGAACTGCTGAGGGGAAGACAAGTTGTAACCGTCATTGTTACCCAAATGGTTGTAAGAGGCAATGGAAACAGGACGGATACCAGCATCAACAAGGTACTGAGCCAAAACAGACTTGACCTTGGTCTGACCAGACTTGAAATCGTCACCGCCAATGAAAGCATTGTGCTTCTCGGCAAGCTCGATACAGCCAGGAACAAAAGTGTTTTGAGGAGAGCCATTAATGTAAGGAACGTCTTCAAGAATAGAAGCGACAGCAAAAATGGTAGAGGGAGAAATCTCAGAGTGAGACTCCTTGATGGACTTGAGCAAGTTATCAGCAGTGTCGTTAACTCCCTTTACGACATCAGCATAACGCTCAGTGTTGGCAGTCCAAAGGACAACAACCTTGTCAAGATTGTTCTTCTCCTTAAACTCACGGATATCACGACGAATGTGTTCAACATGCTCCCACTTGTCATCACCAGGAATAACGTTATCAGCACGCTCAGTTTGGTTAGCGGCAATAAAGTCAGGATAGTAGACAGAAGGAAGAGGCTTGACAGGCTGAAGGTACTTGGCAACACGACGCTGAAGGTCATAGTCAAGAACTTTAGCACGTGTCATGGCATCAGCAAGGTTCAAGCTGCTGATATCCCAACCACCAATGACAAAGTCGTTAGGGTGGAGGAAAGGCAAAACCTCGTTAAAAGGAGCGTAAACGTCCTTTCCATCAGCATCAACACCGAGCTTGATAGTAGCGGCCTGAGTGACTGAACCATAGTAGTTAGGTTCAATAACACCATCCTTGGTATTGAAAGAAATGTTGTACTTGTTAGCAACGACGGCAGCACTCAAAGTGGAGCCATTGTTACCACCAAGACCAACAAGCATAAGACCAGTCTTGGGGACATTCATATCAAGCTTAAACTCATAGTCAGTTTCAGTAGGAGTGACCTTGTACTTGCCATTTTCCTTTTCAACGACAGCGTTTTGGTAGGTGTAAGTAGAGTAGAGGTGGTTATCTTCAATCTTAATCTTATCAGTGATAACAGAGACTGAAGTGTAACCAGACTTGCCAACAGAGGCAGTGGAGACGTGAGATTCATCAGAAAGAGAAGGAGCCATTGTTGATAATGTTGTTATTATTTTTTGTTTTTTTTTTGAAATTTTTTTTTTTTAAAAGCACGTAAAGTGAGAATTTAGAATAAAGAGTATAGGGGTTTAAAGGTCAATTACTTTGACTGCCGTATTAATCCACCCGAACCAGAAGCAGTGCTGCGGGAGTTTTGATAGGGGTGGTGAGCGGAACCGAGGAGATTCGAAAACGTTTTGAAAAGATTTAAAAAAAGACTGGAAACTAGAAAAAAGCTAGAAACCAGAACAAAGAACGATCAAAAAAGTAGAAAGTTTTAAAAGAGTTGTTAAAAGTAGTGTTAAAATATCTAAAGATATGTAGAGATGAGGTGAAAAAAAAGAAGGAGAATTTTTTAACAACGAGAGAGAAATCCCTGAATATTTATACTCGCATAAAAAATAAATAAAAATAATCCCGAGGCCTTTTTAAACCGATAAAGATGAGTCGGGATTTGGTAATTGACGAATCGGAGGACAGTTGACAAGTTGCTTTTAAAGTGAGGGGAGAGGCTTAGCCAAAATTACCCCGGGTTTACAAAGGACCAATTAAGTACATTACAGACCAGTGCAAAATATGATAAGAATCTGAACAAGGAATTGTATGTATGAGCAGTATGAGGTTTGTTGGGAATGGCTGAGAGGTGTAAATCAATAATATTGGAGATTTTGGAATGGATTTACATGTGCTAATGGAAGAGGCTATTCCATCGATCGTAGTTGGAATATAAGATTGTATGACATTCACTGTAATAAAATAACTTTAACTGTAACGCTCCATCTCATCTTTGAGACAGTTCTTTACAGTGAGTAGAGTATATAAAGTATATAAAGTATGATATCTGTGGAGTAAATAGTCAGTATACAACATGCTATGGCCCTTCTCAAAGGGTAATACTATAAACCTCCCACTCCTTCCTCTTAATAAATCTTTTTCTTCTCATCAATACTAAGTTCGCCAGCACCTGCATTAACAATCAACAAAAGACCTCCAATAATACTCAAAATCTGGAAATGTTCATATCTCAAGAAATCTCGTACAGGGTTATGCGCATCGTACTTCCAGTAAGGATTGCTGGTAAAGTTCTTGATAAAGAGCATGACCACCAAAATCGAAGCAGACAATCTGGCCTTGTATCCAATAGCAACAAGCACACAGGTACCGAATCCCAACAGCGAGACAATGATAGAAATGACTGATCCTTTCCAAGTAAAGACGTAAGCAAAGTAGAGCAAGATCAACAAGACTCTGCCAGCCAGCTGGAAATACTTGGCTCTGCTCTTATCATGAGCCAATGGAAGACCGGGTAATGAGAGAGCACGTCTATCACGCACAAAGGCATCTGAAAGAACCATCAGCAATCCACCAATAACCGACATGTTTCTGAAAAAGAACTGAAGATTCAACACCAATCCATACACAAAGGCCTGTGAGATGACTACAAACGTCAATGATCCGACTGCATAGATGAGCTGTTTATGAGCAACCACAAACGAAGAAGCCACCATCATAAAAAAAATGTTGAGTGCCAGGTAAAACATGGTAAAGTAACGATTGAGACCTCTGAAGGTGGCTATATACGACACTTGAGCGTTCCACTGCGAAAATATTCTCAAACCGTCTTCATAAAAAGTCGCCACAATGAAGAAACGACCAATGATGGGTAAAAATGGCTTGATTGGAGCACCAACCTGACCAAGAAAAGCGTCAAACTTTTCAACGTTTTTTTTGATGGTGTATGAAAAAGAACTGGAGCTGGAATCGTCATAGGAGTTGTTATTGTAGTTGTTATTGTTTGGGTATGGATTGTTCATGTTCATGTTGCCCATACTGTTCATAGATCTCAGTGAGGCAATTGAAGAACTTGGACGGACACCGTTGCCGTTCATGCCTAGATCATATTGAGAACCTCGAGGTCTTAGAGGAGTAGAAGGTGCCGAACCTAATGGAAGTTCATAATTGGGCTTCTTGCCTAAAGAGAAGGACATCTTTTTTTAAAGGTATTCAATCGCTTTGTTTTTGATATGAATTTGATTTGTTGAACGGAACTGAGTCGAGGAAATTAAGAGTAATAAGGGAAAAAAGAAAGGTGACACAAACTTTTGATTAAGAAAGAGGAAAAAAGAAAGGTGGTAAAGTTGCTGTGCTGGCAGTACGCGGCTGAACATGTGTCAAACCGTGAAACGGCTTTTTTGAAACCATTAAAGGATGTTTGAATGGTGGTGATCTAAAGAGGTTTTGGTTGTAAAATATTTTAGCATGATGGATTGATTTAAGATGGTGGGAGTGAATGAAGTGCTTCATCGTAATTTAACATTGAAATTGAAATATGTCATATATATATGGATGTATAAAGGACCACTTTTAGGCATGTAGAGGCTATAGGTTTGATTATCAGTAAAAAAAAAATAGTAGAGATTGCACAGTATATAAATACTTTCAAACAAAAGACTCGGGCTCAGTTTGGCACCATAGATAAATGGAATTGGGTTTACAGTTGACTTTATATATTCATATAAATTGGGTAAAATCAGAAATCTAAAAATGCGGCCAGTAAACTCTAGAAATCAGTATATTTCAACCGTTTTATCGAATTGAAGATATCCATTTTTGAAAAAAAAAAAAAAAGAGTTTAAGGAAACTATATTTTGGCTACTGACTTAGTATGACTGTGCTCAAACTACAATAAGCTTACAATGTATTTTCCAAAATATCATTCACACTAAAATGAACAAGACTTGAACTTACTCAGACAGAGTCAAAATGGATTCGTATTTTCAGTAGAGATGGCTAGAAATGAATTTTGAAATGGTTTTGTGCTAACCAAAAGTATTAAATAATACCAGTTTATTCCTTTGAATCAATAGTAAGTGTGAAATATGTGCAAAATTTCATTTCAGACCCAACAGATTTATCTTCGGTGTTTTGCTTGATCCGATCCTTGTTAACCTACAGCATATTCCATTGGTTGGTATTTCTTACGTCAAAAATACAACAGATCCTACAGTACATCTAAATGTAAACGTAAACACAGATTATCTCAAGTGGCAGTGTTCATATTCAGACATAACTAGAATGACTGCAAATTGATTCTTCCGTTCCCTTAAAGTTTTCTTTAAAAGAATCAATGGCTTGTGTCCCATAGCTTCATAACGAGCAGAATAAAAAAGAAACACCAGTCATTGACGCATGAACTACCCAGATCATACCGTTTAGGCTAACTCAGAGTACTTTGACCAATGCCATAACTTTCCTATACTTCTAAACTCCCGCAACCAAATGATCCATTCAATAAACCCACTAAAACCCGGATAAATTTGGCGATCCTATATACGCATACATCATATCCGAAACTACTCATATTTATCCTTTTTTTCGTGACGTCGATACTTTAATCCATATCTGTACTAATTATTGCCTACCCAAACAAGTCTCTAGTTTTCCAATAAATCACATGAACATCACGTTTTTCACAAAAATCTTCCACTCTTTTTTTTCTCCATTTCAATACGCCAATTAAAAAAAGAAAAACAAAAGCTAGTCTATGATACAGCCATTTAATCCTTAATATAATCTTTAACCCTCTACATCATTTACTATTCCCTCTCTCTTAACACACATACCGTCATCACCAAAAAAATAATGTATTCAAAAGTAGTGTCTAGCAAAACTTTAAGACCCGCATTAAGGTTGTCGCAAAGCTCGACATTTTTGGTGAATTCGAGGTTTTATGCTACAAACATTTCAGGTCTAGTCCATGATTTGCCAACCTTGTCTGGTGAAGGTCCTTTTCCAATGTGTATGTCAAGAAAACAAGCAATTGAATGCTAAATTATCAGTATGCTAACTTTCTTTGTCTTTTGTTTTTGTCCTTTTTTTTAGACCCTCGACTCAAGTCTCTGGGATCATTGGTGGCAGTAACTTTACCTAAATCATCTGTTTTGTATACCCGCAGAGGTTCGGTAATTGCAGTCAACACTGATATCACTGAGAACACCAATTCTAATTATTCTAATCAATCAAATACCCAATCCAAATCTTCAAAAGCAAGCGAAGAATTGATCAAAAATAATAATAATATTGGATTACCTCCTTCTTCTTGTCTCTCTTCGTCACTCAACCTTTCCCTCATTTCTAAAGTTTTTCCATTCGTTTCGACAAAGATTGTTTCTTCGCAAGCAACTACTCTTTTACTCACTTCCAACTCAACTCCTACATTCAGCACAACCGCGTCATCGTCATCATCTTCATCTGGGCTGAACACAGGTTCAGGGGCACATATAACTATCATTTCGCCAACTTCTGAACAAGACTGGGTTATCCCAGACCGTAACAATATTGTAGCCTGGACCGGCCAGCCTGCTTCTTCCTCTTCTTCTAGTGACAATACCCAAAACCCGTTTTTTAGCTCAACAAAATATAGCTCTGTGCGAGTCCATGGATTCGCAAAAGATCCGTTATCTTACCTTAACCCTCAAATCGCCATCTCACCACAACCGTCATCGACCCAAAGTGGAGGAGGACTAGCAGTAGAAGGAACAGTTGGAGAAGTATTGGAAATTAAATTACTCGAAGACGAAAGTGTTTTTGTACATCCAACTGCATTGCTGGCATACTCAATTCCTAAAGGCCAACAAGATGTGCTAGCAGATGTGAAAGTGGAACACAAGATTTTGTCAACAACTGTTACTTCTTCTGCTTCTGTTGAACCTGAGGTTGCAACACAAACAAAAGAGTCTGATAAGTCTGAAGCACTTGCAAAGACTACTGAGGGAAACAGCGAAGGAAGCAAAGAAGTTTCAGAGAAGCAAGAGAAAAATGGATTGTCCAAGTACATAGTCGATCCCCTTTTTACTACACTTCCCAAATTCATTGATACCCAATCGACAACTATTCGTTCCATTGTTAACAAGTTTTTGTTCAGACAAGGTAGTGGTACCAATGGTGAAGATGGTCATCAATTGATCAAAATCTCTGGACCCAAGACTGTGTTGATTGCTGCAAAATGTAGTAGTAGTAGTATTGAAGGAAATGGATTGCCATCTGTGGCCACGCGAGAAGGATTGGAAAAGTTGGTCAAATAGGTGTAGTTTCATGGCGAGATAACAGCGTAAAAAGATATAAATGAGTAAATACTAATTGATTTTTTTTTTTTTTTTGATTACTGTGAAATGAGACATGTATTGTGTATGGTGAGAATGGTTTGGCTATTGGTAGAGCTTTGATCGTTGAACAAAAAAGTGTTTATTAAATGCCTTGTCTTCTGCGAGCTCAATGCTCATTGTAATATACAATGTTGGTTTAGGTTAACATGCTTTTTGTGTATACGCTACTAGGAACAAGCAAACACGTTTCTAGAAATACTCAATTGAAAACCCAATAAGCATAGAATAAGGATGATGATAACAAGAACAAGAAAGAATTATTTATTATTATCTATATACAAGATTATCAACAAAAATAAATTAGCCAAAAAAAAAAAAAACGCAACCTATTTCAACCAAAAATTTAAACCTTCTTGGAACCAGTTTTTGTAAGAACAGGTTTTGGGACTGCTGATGATTCACCTTGAACGTTTCCTTCTAAGCCTTCATTCTTCTCACCAGCAGCATCTTTGTTCTCAATAGCACCTTCCTTCTTCTCAGCTGCAGCTTTTTCTGCAGCCTTTTTCTCAGCATCGATTTTTCTAGTTTCCGCAATAAACCAAGTGATTGCTGCCCACAGCCCAGACGCCAAAAAAGTGAGCACGACAAAGTGAATTGATTTGGTTCCAATCAACATTCCCACAAGCACAAGAAGCAGTGCGGCAAACGAGGCGTGGGTGGCTTTGACCATGACTGGTGTCACGCCTGGCGTGAGAATGGATTGGTAAAGCTCTGTTGCGAAATTGAGAACTGAAGACATTATAGAAGATGAAGCAATATATCTATGAAACAAAGGTTGGGAGATCAAGGATTAGTTAAACGTATTTGATTCTTATTTTTATTTTTTTTTGGAACCGTCGCTTGTTTGAAAAATTGAAAAAAGTTGATTTCGTATCAAATTGAAAAAAAGGGACTTAGGTCTAATCTAGCACATGTGATAGTCACGTTTTTACCTCATATCTGGTAGATCAACTGATCTTTCAACATAATATTTTAATGTTATATACATTTTTAAATAAATACGTTTTGATATCAACACAATGCAAGAGCAACTATTGTATATATATATATAATAGTTACTCCTGCACTGTGTATATACACGAAAGGCTCTTTTCCCCCATACATTGGAACCTTTTTACACCAAAAAAAAAAAAAAATGCGTCTTATAATTTATGCATTTAAGGGATGGAATAATTGTAACAGCCTCACCAACATTTGATAATTTTTCTCAAAAACAAAAAAACGAAAAATTTAAACTGAAAATAAACGTCTCTGCAGGTTATTCTGAGTGTTTTAAAATCAACAAAAAGTTATTAAATGTAATTGAAAACGAAATTAAAATATTAAATGGATTTACGGTTGAATAAAGCCTCAGGAAATTTTGGCATAACAAGTCTTTCCAGTTTGCAAACTTTCTGATTGGCTTCATCGCCATTGCTTGGGCTTTGGTTAATATTGGTATATTCGTCTATAAAATGAGAATTGAAATAGTAATAAATCAATTCCGGATATTCCTTCAGGTTATTCAAAGGAAATTGGTATTCATCATTTTCCAATGAAAGAGGAATAGTATATATTTTATTGCATACCCTTGATAAATCCACGAATTTAACTTCTAAAGCAACTCCGTCAGTGCTTTAGTTATCGTTTTCAAAAGAGTAATATACAGGAACGAATTTATCGCCAGCATCTTCTAAAACAATGTGTTATGACCTTATTTTTCGAACCTCAAGCATTTTAACAAGAAACAAATTTCTAGTTGTAGTCATTTTTGTATTGTTTTTGGTACCATTTACGTCTTTAAAGTTAACTTCACCTCGGAAGACAGCTAAATAACGAGAATTAGCGTAAAGAGTTTGACTTGCAAAAGATTTATTGCTCAATTGTACAGTTTCTTTCAAATTGATATTATCTTTTTGCATCTTAAAATGGATTGAATCAAACTCGGAAGTCTTATTCTCTAAAGACTCTGATTTTTTGTCAAGTACTAAATGAATAGCCTTTAAAAAAGCTTTAAAATACTCATGTACTTTGTTGATACTTAGTTCATTGACGCATTTCAATAAATCCTTATCAAAATCGAGAAAATAACATTGATTGTAGCCTTCCTTCGTATTGGAACCCATGATCTCAACTTCCCCAGGGTCCAAAGTTGGTCCACAATTCTTGATTTTCAAGGAGCGGACATTCTCTTGTCTTTTTGTAGTATTGGCAAAGCTAGTTATACTCTCCCTGCAAACCTTTTGGGAGCTTTTTGTTACTTTTATATCACGCTCCTTGACATTCGTTGAATTTGGAGGCAGGGGGCCTGTAGTGTCAATTAATGGAACAGCGTGGGCACTAGCTATATAATGGGCCAATGATACTACCTTTAAAGTTTGAATTGTTTCCTTGATATCTTTAAAGTCGACATCGTGAAACCCAATTTGAGTTTCATATTTGTATCCAACATTTTTCCAAGATTCTTTAAGATAAGACAACAGGTCTCTCACAATTATTTAACAGGATCGAGTTTTCACAACATATCCAATTGATTGGTTCTGTGGTTTGATCTGTAATTCCAACTATGCTCTTGGGCATTTCATCCATTAACACTGGTCTGGAAAGAACTTGTAGAACTCTTTATAAT
>JAKTYL010000139.1:17033-51177 GCA_030578715.1 Magnusiomyces tetraspermus
AAAAAAAAAAAAAAAAAAAAAAAAAAAAAAAAAATGATTTTCGGAAAATTTTCATCCAAACAGGGGCATAAATATTTCTTGACCTTAACAGTTGCTTATTCCTTTCTCTTTCTCTTCATCACTTTTGATTGAGCTTGACTTTGGCTTTGACCATTCAACGTTGAGAACAATACAGCTGATACCTGGTGCACACACAAATGGTATAAAGAAAGGGTTTGGCAAAGATCCGAGAGTGAAATGCATTAAGCTGTATCATAACAACAAAGGATAGATCAACCAACAGATGAGTCGCTAAACAACTTGCTAACCTGACTTAAACGGATTTGATAAGATGCTGAAATGGAACAATATGAGCACAAATAACAGGGAACTAAAACACTGATGTTGATTAAAAGAAGTATAATCAATCCGTTTAAAAAGTTGGCTTCGAGTAGAGTGGTTTCTACCTAGCCAAAAGCATATTGTTTATTGATGAATCTGAGCTCTGGGGGATATGGCACTTAACTTTTAGTGTTGCCAGTCAATTCAAATCATTCATTCATTCCTTCTTTCTGATTCGTCATTGTCTCGTTTATCATGGCCTACAGTTATGTTGATAGTGCAGCTGCTATTTCTGTTATTTAATTTATATACTTTAATTTATTTTTATTTTATCTCAAATTCAATACTGGACTCCAGTGGAATCCCGAGAAACCCGACCCTATTTGTAAATATTAGTCCAGCCCATTCATTGGCCCAAATTTCATTTACAACGCCAACCGAAGCAAAGCATTTTGAGCCTCAACTATTTCACGTGAATGTCACTGGAATACAGCCTGAGTTTTTGATTTTCAACCTCCCGGACGAGTCACGTTTCAGACCTCGATGAAAAGTCACGTTCTCATCTTGCAAAAAATGGTGTGTAACTCCACTTTTTGACGTCACAAAATTTGCAACAAAAAAGGGCTACTGTATATGTATATATATGTAAACGTGGTTTTTATTTTTTTTTCATTTCAAGAACCCTTTTCAAAAAACCTCCTAAATACCCAAGTTTCACAATGCGCTTTGCACCTTCTGAGAAAATCGATCTGAATCCTCCTGAGACTCATGAATTCACTCGTGCTGAGCTCAGTCAATACAATGGGATGTAATCAATCCATGACCCCCTTGTTTTTCCTTCCTGATCCAATATCTAACCCGTCCTCTTTCTTATTTTACTTTTAGGCGTCGCTAAACCTCAACTTTATGTCGCCATCAAAGGCGTAGTTTACGATGTTACACGCAACAAAGCCAAATACAGCAATGGCCAGAACTATTCCGTGTTTGTTGGCAAAGACGCTTCCCTTTTGTTGGCCACCTCTTCACTTGACGGGTCTTCTGATAAAGACTACAGTTCCAAAACTAAAGCCGAACGAGACGAGATTTTACAGAACATGAAGGAGAGTCATAAGAATACTTTGGAGGAATGGGTGATGTACTTTGGGCAAAGATATAATGTGATGGGAACATTGGTGGATTAAACTCGAATGGACCAGAACTGGCTGATGGATCGTTGATGACTTATAAACAGAAATACACCATTTAGAATTGTTTTGAAATCAAAAAGAAATCCAATTAGATTACACGGTTTAGTAATTGTTTTTTGTTCGAGCCGTGCTATAGGGCTCAAATATACGTTGGAATGCTCAGATTTACGACGTGACTTTTATCAATTTCTAACCAGCTTTTGATCTAGACAAAAGTCCCGAGGTCCACTTATCTTCAATCATTTTGTTTACCCTCTTTCTTTCCCAGTCATGATTTTTATTTGAAATCGCATTTTTGTAGTGTTTATTCATTTCTGTCTTTTTCTTCTTTTTCAGACACTAATGAACCTTGTATCACGTGTAAACCATACGATTCTTTTTCAGTTTCTTTGTATAAGTTCAAAGTCTAAAATTGAATTGAAACTTTGCTTTTTCCCCCACCATTCCGCTTTTTAACTCTTTAAATTACATCTCTTAATTTTTTTTTCAATTGTGCTCAAACAACATTTATCCAAATATTCCAAAAAAAAAACCTTTCAACCATGAACTCTCTTGTCACTGAAACTATCAACTACGGATCTTCCAAAATCTACGCTGCTACTGCTCCCAATACCTCTTCTCCCAACAGTCATACCATCAATCCTCTTCAAACTGTTACTTTATACAAGCACTCTTCTGCTGAATCATATCCTACTTCTTGGTTCATTTTTATTCATGGTGGAGCTTGGCGAGACCCAAACAATTCATCTAAAGATGGAGAACCTTTGATTGCAGCTTTGCTCAACAGGTTTCCTGATCAATTGGCTGCTGCATCTATCAACTATAGATTAGCCAAACCTTTAGTCAAAAAAACCATTTCTTCTTCTTCAAACGCTGCCATTGAGACAGACAATGACGAAGGTGTTTTCACTAAAGACAAAGATGCAGTTATGCATCCAGACTTTACCAAAGACGTTTTGGCAGCTTTGCTCGAAATTAACGACAAATGCGTCATTAACCAGTTTGTAGTTGCTGGCCACTCTGCCGGAGCTTTTATTGCAGCCCAGCTGTTTATCAAACCTTCTTCTCTTTTTTCCTGGGCGCCCAAGGAGTCCCTGGATATTACTACTACTTCTTCTTCTTCTCCAAACGGAACTTTTAAATCTGCGTCAGACTTGGCCGATTTGGATATTAGTGCTGCAGTGGTGATGTCACGCTGTTGCGCCATTTTCGCCATTGCCGGAATTTATGCGCTTCCTTTGCTCACCATTGAAGACAAGAGTTATGCGTCGTTTATTGAAGAAGCTTTTGGAAAAGACCAGCACCAATGGGAGTCTCATCACGTTGCGCCATACATTACCACAAAAACTACGCTTTTCCAAACCACTCCTAGACTTCAGCTGGTTGTTATTTATTCGCCAGAAGATGAGTTGTTGAATGAAAAGTTTCAGGCTAAAGAAGGTGTGCACATTTATAGAAGAATTTTGGACGAGTATAGAGTGTTTGAAGAAGTTACGGATGGAAAGCATGAAGATACTTATAAAAGTAAAAAGACTGCAGAGATTATTGAGAAATATTTGCGATATCTTCTTTAAAATGGCGCTAAAGATGGTTTAAACATAGTTTATAGTTATAGTTTGATGGTTTGATTTTTGTATAAGTTGAAGTATTTAATATTTTTTTATTTCAAAAGTTCAATTGCCAAATTGCCTAATTTTAAGGAACATTCAAGGTTCGACTATAATTCAATTGTTCTCGTTACTCCAAGTGTGTTAGTTATAACTTATTCTAGAAAATATAAAATAGCAGCTATTAGAATCTCCGCGTGCTGTTCCATTCTCGTTTGGGTACATTTTGCTGTCGAATTCAAAACTTGAAGTTTTTGAATTGTCATGGACGTTTTTCATTTTTTTTTTTATGTTTCTCACCTTACTCTCAAGATTTAATTTGGATTCACAGAGAAAGAAAACAAAGAGTAATAAGAAGCTGAAGCGTGAAAGAATGTTTATCCATTGACTTGAAAAGATACACCAGAGTTCGAGTGAAAAAAAAAAAAAAAAAAGATGCCATCAAATGTATGAAAGAATCAGGATCCGGGCACAAAAGTTTTAGTTAAAAAAAGGACCAAGTTGGAATAAATATATTATTATTATTATTTTATTTTAAAACTTCTTTTTGAAAAAATTCCAAGGTCTATTAATAATGCCAAAAGTTTTTTTTTAAAAAAGCAAATACAAGAGAATAGCCTGAATTCAGAGGTTTGAATATGGTCATAGTTATAAAGCTTTTGCCCATCGGCTTTCTTTAGAACTATCCTTTTTATTTCAACTATTTAAAATCATTTAAGTTTTTAAAAACAAATAGAACCAAAGCTGTTTGGAACGTCAAAATTAAGCATGTGTAGCTTGTATTTTAATTTGAAAACTCTTCATCCTCAAAATCCCAACCTAGTGATCTTAACTAGCTTGTTAAAACCTTGGAAAATGCACGGCTGACACTCTCTGACAAAAACGTTACTAAAAAGATTCACACTTTCTTTTCAAACTAGTTGAACTGTTTATATATTTCTATTTCCATTTCTATTCCAAGACCACTTTAATTCCACGTAATATTTTTAATCAGCTCATGTTTATACCTATTAAACATATCTTGAGCAACATGCTCATACAACTGTTCCACAGAAACATTATCTTTGTCAGGAACGTCCAACACATGCGGACGCGTAAAAAACGTCTTGACAACATACTCATGCAACGGTTCCACAAATGAATACCACTCGTCTACCTTCATTTTGCCAACCTTTTCCCAATCTTCGTCTTGTATAAACTGTTGCAATATTTTGTACTTTGGCTGAAAACTTTTCAGCAAATCAAGGTAGTTGACTGGACATGTTGAGCGGCGCGAAAAAAATATCGAGTAGTCGTCGGGTTTGCATGCCAGTTGGTAAGAAAGGTTGTCAATGTACTGGTCCAACAACTCGACACATTGCTTTTCGTAAAACCCGTAATGGTTAATGAACTCAGTCTTCAAAACAATCAGTGACTCTTCTTTGATTTTGTCTTCGATGGAAGCTGGAATCGAAAGCTCGTTTAAAACTGCACTCCACAAGAAATCGAAATCGGTTTGCTCGGTGTCCATGGAGTAATGATAAAAGAACTGGAACCTGTTGGCGTTGTTGTTGAGGAAACCTTCAAGCTCATCCCATGTGATGTCAATTGTTAGCGGAACGCCAGGAACCTGAGGTTCTCCAACACGTGTAAGAGGGCTGAAGCTGGTAGACGATGCTAGTTCTTCTTAAGTAGCAGAGTTAGTGAAAGCTGCACATGAGTGTTTATGATTTCAAGTTGTAAATACTTGTAAAGTTTCTGAATGCTCAAGAAATTAACATTTAAGATAAACTTTTCGCAAAATTACTGACCTGTATCATTTTCGAGCTCCATGTCGAGTAGTAGCGTAAAAACCCAGAATATGCTTAATTAGTTTAGCTCAGACAACAAACTAACTTTTCGTGTTGAATGAGTATTGAAGCTCAGAGAAAAACAGTCAAATTATAGCTCTACCAAAAGACAAGCCTGAAATATTATTTAATACTTTAGACGACTAACAAAAACAACAAAATATTTTCTCAATAATATATAAATGGCGATTTTTCATATAATGATGAATTCCAAATCCATAATAAACACACAGGCCACTGTCCTCCGATATCCACAACAATAACAAAGTAACACTATTCCATTTTTTCTATTTTTTTTTATAATGTATTTAGATTGTTGCAAATCTTCTAAAAATTATCTTTCTTCGGAATACTGGGAAGAATACAACTTTTCTGGGTCAGACACTCACACTACTGAACCACAAGACTCCAACAAATCTGACTCTGTTTCTAACTCATCTACTACTGAACCCATTGAAAAAATGGATACTCCTTTTAAAAATGTTGAAGCTTCGGACCAGCTATCCGGATCCTCTGCTGGCATTCCTGATAATGAACCTACAGCAGATACTGCTGATGACAACTCTACTGCTGGTGCTGGTGCTACCGAGAAGCACATCTGGGAGGCACCTGACCATCGCCTTGGGATGCACATTATTAGCGCGTTGAAAGAGTCAATTGGCAAAAAGGATATTGCTTTGGAAGCAAAAGAGTGGAAAGAAGCGCTCGCCAGTGGTGACCTTGGTAAATATAAAGAGCGTCGAATGAGAAGGGTTGAAAATTTGAATTTGAGAATTGATGAAACTGAGGCCAGAAATGATTCTTTTCAGCAAACACTTGATAATCACAGTGGTGAGCTCAAACAATATCGTGATAAGTTCAAGAGGCTTGAAGATAAAGTCGATAAGTTGGCATTTGATATGAACCAAAAGTTTGATATTTTGTTGGCTCACTTGTCTTCTTTAAGAGGTGTTGCTGCATCTAAGCTGGAATTTTCTTTGCCTACTGCTGAGCCTATGGCTGCTTCTGTTTCTCATGACGATAGTAATGTTGAAACAGATTTCAGTACTGCTTCTACTGAGAGCAGCGAGATTGAATCTGGTTTTGCGTCTTCATCTGATTCCGAAAAGTCTGTTGAATCTGACTCATGCCCTGCTGCTTCTGAAAAGAAACTCAATACTGACACTAAAAAGTCTCTTGATGACAAAACTAAGGTTCAGACTAGATCCCAGTTTGCCAAAAGGTACGATTTGGAGCTTTTGGCTGCAACTCCTGAGATTGACGAATTTTTGGCCATGACAAGAGCTCAAAAGGAAAACGCAATTTTGTCTGTTCACTTCAAAATGATGAAGGAGGCTGCTGGTGAAAAGACTGGACAACCTGTGTGCCCAATTGAGCAGCAATCTCGTAGCGAGATTATGGCATATGCGGAAAACTTGGGGCTTGGTCCAAAGATTGCGAAATTTGAGCATGCGATGGAGTACTTGAAGCGAAACAAGTCGGCAAAACCTTTCAACTAGTTCAATAGATTAGTGGTTTATAGCTGTTTTTATTTAATAATATTTATATATATGATTAATATGAGTCAAAAAAAATATTATCTTCATTTTTTATTTACTATTTATTATTATCAAACTATTCAAATCAAAAGAGCTTCTTCACGTTGATTGTACTTCCTTGGTACCATCAATGGTCTACCAGTAGGCACCATTCTATCGAGACGGTCATGATCCTTTTCCACCAAACCGTAAATCATGAAATTGTACAACAAATATTTAGCCTCAACATGACGCATCAGATTTTGCACAGTTTGCGTACTGTTTGGAAGTGTCAGATGAGTCGGATACATAAAAAAGTAATAAGTTGTGTATCTTATCAGCTCCTTCTTCAGCTCAATGTTCATATTTTCTGGGTACTTTGACCTTTTTCTAAACCAGCTTTTGCTAAAATTGAGTTTTCCTTTTCCGCGGCGTTTCTCAATACGCTCAAGCTGAACAAATCTCTTGATTGCCAAGTTGACAAAATTTTCAAACTGGCGCCGATGCGAAAGCCTGTTTTTGATCCAAAAACATTCTTGCAGCTCCATGTCTCTTACGCGCTGTTTGTTTTGAGCTTTGGAAACTTGTTCAGGACTTCTTTTGAATAATCTAGCAACAGAAGCCAGTTTTTGTGGCAATTTGTGCTTTCGAATCATTTTTCGGTATTTTTTGTGTTGGACACTATGGTTTGCCAGCACCTTGTAGACAATCTGAAAGTAGTAGTGGTAAAAGTTGTCAGACAAGTGGTTATAGGCATGTGATGCGGTAGCTCTTGAAGCTGACCAACAAGCTTCCTCACGGTCAGCTCGTTTTGATCTTTTGATTAAATGATATGGGCCGGTTTCGTTTAAAGCACGTATACCCTGTTTTCTTCGGGATACTCTTCTTTTGGCTGCAGCTCGTTGACAGCAAATGTGGCTTGAACTTGAATAGTCTTCAGATGTATGACGATTATGTTGCTGCCAAAATACCCGCGAACTTGGAGGTAACATTTTATCATGAGTCATGTCTTTGTCAATCCACTCTTTAGCATACTCCGAAAGCTTACGAGGATTTATTATGGCATCAATTGGTTCAGGACAAGTCTGTGCAATGTTAGAAATTTCTTTGGGACTCGGCTGTGGAGGAACCATAGTGGATAGAGTACCGTATAGTTCATCGCATGAAAGGATTTTCGTGTTTACTGCTCTGTTTGGCGGAGAAAGAGGAATAGCTGCTGGCAGCTTGAAAGCCTTAGCAATACGCTTGCGTAACCCAACCCGGGATTTTCTGTTGAGCTGACTAACTTTTGCACTGATTGCGTTTAGTCTTTCTCCAGTGCTAGAGTCACCGTTGTCGCTATCTTCAGCTATAAAAGAAAAGACTGTATTTTTGTTTTTGTCAAATTTAACTTTTCTCTGGCTTTTGACTCTGTGTTGTCGTACTCTCTGTGTTCTTTCAATATGTCTGGGTTGATCAATGGTTTGCTGCACGTTTGAAGAGCTTGGATGTCCACTTGAGGTTTGTCGTTTCGTGTCTATAGAAGTCATTAAGCTTTCAATAGAAGAGAATGGTTTGTTACTGTACGACGTGAGCGAACTTAGTTCAGGAGACCAGTTTTCGAATTCACTGTTACTGCTGTTGTTATTTGACCTATTAAGCTTGGATGAACTGGGTCCAGAATGAATAGGAGAATGAGACTGTAAGCTGTTGCCGACATAGAATGCAGAGTCTAAATTTGCCTTTGAACCATTGGTAGAAGGGCCAATTGTAAAAGAAACTTTTTGGTAGGTGATGTTGTTAATTGCTGAATGATCTTCTGTACGGTTGTTGACTTTCTTTACATCTTCATGTTTGACAAGATTCAGTCTATAGTTAGGGTGCTTAGTACACACAATACCTGCTCTTTTAGAGCTTTTCTCACGAAGACCTGGACTCTTTTCCTCACCATATAGAGCTACATTAGTGCTGCTCAACTGTTTAGACCGCAAATTGTTGTTAATATGTCTGCTCAGTTTCTTGCAAGAGTTTGACTTCGTGGGTGAAACGCCATAATTAGTTAACGCTATTGAGTCTTCCGCAACTGAAGCATCATATTGCAAGTGGTAGTTGTTGTTGTTGTAGTTGTTTTGTCTAGACGTCATCTTTGAGGAAATTTGTTAAATTAATATTAAAAACCGTAACTGAAAAAAACTCTAAGGCAGAATGTAAGAAAAAAGTGCCAATTTAAAAACAATGTATATGTAAAATTGTGGAAAAAAGCAGGCGACTCTGCCTATTTATTGACAAATGATGAAAGCCTTTTTAGAAAAAACATTTGATAAAATTTCAGTTGGATTTTGTGTTTCTTCGATACAGAAATTCTGTGAGCCCTGAATAGTTGAAAGTTTTAGCGTTATGATTAAAAGAATAGGCATAACTTGTAAACAGAAAGTTGGCTTGGAGCAAGATAAGTTTTTACTATCATCTGCTTGAAATGAAACCTTTTTGTTCGCTTTGCCATTCTGGAAAGACTAAGCCCTGTTGTCATTGTAGAGTTTATTTTTCACAAAATCATCAATCGCCCCAAACCAAGGACCTAGGTAATCAAAAGCAAAAAAAAAAAAAAGTTGGCCTAACGCTACATCTTGATTTAGGTGTCCTGTTGTATTTAGAGCTGTGTTTACAAGTAAAGTTAGGGCTTCCACATAGTTTAAGTATTGTTATACTAAGTTTCAATGCTTAAGTTGACTTTGGTAATAAATGAAGCGTAATGAAAAAGACTTGATTAAGATTATTGTGAAAATTGTCGTCTGAGCTGAAAACAAGACATTCAGCCAAAATGAAAGGGTAACATGATATAACATAAACCGTTAAACTTTGAGTTACAAACCTCTAGCGAGAAAAACAATTGTTGATTATAACAGTATTGGGTCAAAAAAAAAAAAAAAAAAAGTCAAGCCTAAAAAGTTTTTTGTTTTTTGAAACTTCAAATTTCAAAATATACTATGACAACATTCAAATCCTATTCACGCTATACATAATCTGATTGTGTTTATCTTACAATTAATTTGAGTTTCAGTTAAGCTATCAAATTTGGCTATCTTTAAATTTCGGGCCAAACACCAAAAATCATTTACATATATATTGAAAGAAAGCTGAATACTTAAGCTCTAGGCTTGAAAATAATTCTTGTTTAATAGTTATTGTTTTTACGTTTTAGAAGCGCAAAGAAAAAAATCAAATAAAAAAAAAAACAGATTTAAGGATACGCAAATCACAGATAGACATTTTTATCAAAGCCCACGTAGTGCAGAAGTAAATATTTCATATATACAAAAAGGGCCATTCTGTTTTTTTGTTTGTTTTAAGTATGGCAACCGTATCCCGTTGGGTGGAAAATTAGCTTCACTGTGCACAAGAAAAATATATTTGGTTTGCAATTTTCAACGATTTTCCCAATTCGGAACAAAAGCATGTGATATGCATTTCTAATCATTAATTGAGAAGCTCGAAGTCGCGTATGATATAATTCGGCATATTTTGCTGAATTTTCAATTCAAGGTAGAAACTATTAACAGATTTGTTGACTCCATACTAAATGATTCACAAGATTTACTCCGACTTTTATATATTCAGTTGAAATTTGCTTCTTCTAAATCTATAGCTACTCGTTCAAATACAATCATTCAATTACTTTTTCTATCTAGATTATATTGAACTTGATTTTTTAAAAAACTTCGCCCTTATTTCAAGATACACAATGACATTTTAACCTAAATACCAAGCGATCAATTAACATCAACGACCCATTTAGTTTCAGCGTTCTTGATTAGTAAGGCTCCTGTATTTACGTAAACGCAATTCACAATTTCCAAATAATGTTTGTATCCAATTTACAAAATCTGTGAATTGTCCAATAAAACAAGTCGAGCCAGTATATTAACTTTTGGTCTTATTCCTCAACCATCAATTTCTGAGTTTGGTCAGCAACCCTAAATATACTTGGGAGCCACCCTCTCACATTGACTACAAAATTTGAGGATGTTTGAATTTACCAAAAGTATACATTCTTGAAACCTCTTACTTGTCATTTCTCAAAAAAAAAACTAAAAATGAACTTTCAACATCTTCCTTTCGATATTCATGACTCGCTTTCGTATTACTTGGAAATATCTGATTTGATCAGTCTTTCTCAAACGTCAAGTACTCTACGCGACTACTACTTTGGGCCAGCCTGGCATTCCTGTCTTGCTATTGCTCCTGGTCGCTACAAGCTAAGCCTCAGAAGTCGCCCTTTTTCAGCAAAAGCCTTGTTACATCATGGTGATACACCGATTATCCGAAAAATAAAAAGACATATTGAAACTCTTGAGATTCCCGTATCCATTTCCACGCCTAATAGATCCGAAAATTTAGAGCGATCCTTCTTAGAAATCATCAACTCGTTGGATTATCCTTCTTTGAAAAAAGTTATAGTAGATTTTCACAGAATTTTTAAAGGCTTTAATTATATGGATTATTATATCTACGACGGAAGTCGTCACGATAAATACTTTCAAACCAGGTATTTCGATTTAGGAGCGCTTAACTTTGATCATGAAGTACAAATTGTTAACCTGGGAAACCTGAGTTACAATAGGGACTTAAAAGATTCTACAAAAAATACAATGTCTCTTTCCAAGATTGATTTTTTACTGATATTATCTCCTCAAATTAGTAACAACTTCAATTTGCCAGATTTGTTAGCTCAACGCCCAAATTTGAAAACAGCTTATCTGTGTAATTCTGTTTTTGATTTTAATGGCAATGATTGGGCGTTAGTTACACCAACTATCGAAATTATCAACAATGCCTTATTTTCCAATGTCGAAACACTTGTGTGAAGTCTAAATTTACGTGATAGTCTGTTTTCTCCAGTGCTTGAGTTTTTTCAATCTCATGAAAGGCCAACCGAATTAAAATATATCACCGACTTAAATCTCTCAATCTCTGCTTCTGATACTTTGCTACAGTTTTTGGAAAGATTTTACATTCCCCAGACTAACCTACTTAGAAATTACTCCTGAATGTTCTATTCCTTGTAACATTTTAGAACAGCTTACGTTTTTGAAGTGCGAGCTGATTGTATGGAAATCTGTTGCTTGCGTCATAGAATCTATTCCTTTTCTAGTTAATCTTAAAAGGCTAAATTTAAATCTAGAAATCTTGACCCAAGGTTTTGAAAGTTACACATTTGAAAACTTTGCAAAAACACGTTTAGAGGCTGCTGACCTTTTTGTTTTTGATTCATTGGAAAACTCTCGTTTTATGGTAGATATGTCTACAACAGAACTTGAGTATCTTACAAGGAACAAGTGCGATTTCAAAATGTTGGCCGAAAAGACTATAGAAAGCTACAAAAGCTTTAACAGTTATTTGAACTCCAGTGAGAATGTTTCGATGGCTGATAGACACAAGAGTATTGGGGACGATAGGCCAGGCACAGTCTTTGGTTCCTTTTATTTTGAGCTTTTGCTTTTTGAACTGAAAAACTTAAACTCACTTTTGTCTCTTGACCTAACTTTTGGTGATTATATTGATTTTACTCAGTTACATTCATTAATAAGAACCCATAACTCACTGGAAACAGCATTGATTGAAATACAAAGTTTTATGTGCTATCCGGACTTTACTAAACTGAACTCGGTTGTTCCTGACGTTGAGGGGTTTGATTCTATAAAAAGACCTCCCAAAATTTCTTTTCTTGAAACCAACCCGGCTTATATGGAATTGCAGAAAACAATTTACTTTTTGAAAGATGTTCCTTTCAATTTTCGTCAGATTCCAGCAAGTCATCTGAAAGACACTGTGGATTACTCTCCTCTGAGTTATGAGGGGACCCAAAAAAGAGGAAAGCAGATCCCTTCTTTGTTTTTCAGGTACTTATTTAAAGTTTTTGCTGATTTATATAGGTGTAGAAATCGAGAAAAATAAGTTTTATTTGTCTCGGAGAATGTGGTGTTTGTGCTAAAGGATTTTTGTCAAAATAAATCAAGTATTATTCGAAATTATAATGGACAATGCGAAATAAATTATATAAATGCAATGCTAATCTCAAAAAAAAAAAATAATAATAAAATTAAAAAAAAATTGAGAATGGCTGTTAGAACACAATTCTCTAAACGTGTGTCTATATTCCTTTTTTTTAGATCTTTTATTTAGTTTTCCTTGACTTTTTTTTTTTTTTTCGTAGTAAAGTGTCTATAATTTTACTTCTTACTGCCCAATTACGCAAAAATGCTAACCAGTAAAAAAAAAAAAATACTAGTTGAAAAATACTAGTCAAGAGTTCTGTTTAAAGAAATCAGAAAAAACTTTTACTCAGTTAAACAAATAAACAATCAAGTAATTAAGATCTATCAAAAACTTTTGGTTTTTTTTTATTTTTAAACGAAATACATTATCATTTCTAAATATCAATTTCCTTTTACTTCACTCTTATCACCACTGAATATTTCACACATTATTGCATGCTATCACATTTGGCAACAAGACTCTTTACCAAAAGCAACAAATTAGGTTCCAGTTTCTCCTTCTTTTCACCGCCTTGATTGTCCTCATTTCCACCTTCTTCATACTCATTCAACGCAAACCTGTCACATAAATATTTGGCAACCAACTCAGCATACTCAATTCTAACCCTTTGTGGTACTTTCTTGCTACCATTATATTCACTGTTGACACCTTTTGGCGAATATTTCTTTGTGAACTTGTCCAAAACTTGTTTAAGACCGTCGGGGAAAAGTGGTGATGAGGCGGAAGTGTACATTATTGGAAGAATTGTGTGACAGTACGCGATAAATGGTGGAACAACTCCTGAAGTGGTATTGGTACTATCTTCTTCATCATTACTGCTAGAAGAGAAACTGACACTGCCCATACTTCGTTCTAAACTTTCAATAATCTTTGTTCCAAGATAGATGCCATCCAACTGAGCAGTTTCCGTACTGAATTTTCTTCCTCTCTTATTTCCATTTCCTTCTTCATTATCATAATCTTTACAGAAAGGAACCAACATATCCAACACCTGTTCGCCAAACTTCTGCAACACTTTTTGTTTCTCTTGAACTTTGTTCGCTGTATACTTGACAAGTTCTGGGAGTGCGGAATCAAACACGAGTAAAGCAATATCGCCGCGGAGAGCCGGGTTGGTAGATGGGTTGCCGAGCATGTCGATATCAATGTCAGGCAACGATTTAAGGAGTGCTGAAGCTTTGGATTCAAGTTCTGGATCAAGAGTCGGCAATTCAATGAGGTCTTTATTCTTTTTGAGGTCGTCTCCATTGTTATCGCTACCACTTCCGTTCTCTGCCCTTTGCTGTGCTTCAGTGATTAATCCCAATACACGGCGTCTTGCCAACAACTGTGCAACGTAAATGAGTTCCAGTTTCATGTACTCAACCCACATTTCCATCTTCTGGCCATTAACCTTCAACCCTCGCTGCATAATAGCTCTCGCAGCCTTGATCGCGCCATGTGTGTCCAGCTCATATTTCGCCGCCATGATCCAAACGCTCGGCATAGTTGGGTGGAGCTGGAGTAAGCGAGTGTAGATTTTGGCAAGCACGTAGACGGATCCTTGGGACGACGCAAAACGGATATAAGGTAGCCAGAGTAACGAAATCTCGTTGGGGTACTTTTTGGTTCCGCGTTCAAAAATAAAAAATATACGACGAGGACCTGCGTACGACGAAATGCCTCGTCCTTTGGAGTGGTCTCTCTTCGAAGCACTTCCACTTCCTTCCCCATCTTCACCATCTCCATTCTCATACTCTTCATCACTCTCACTGTTTCCTTCTTTTCCTAACCGCTCGACCCTCTTGAGTCTCAGCTTTTCAACAGCAACTTCATACTCAGCATACCTCAAAAAGTCTTTGGGCTTTGTGGCTCTGCTCGCAATTCGATGCTCAAAATCGGTACGTCTGCGCATAATAATGTTGAGCTCGTGCTTGTCGAAAAGGCCTTGCGATTCAAGGTCTTCGAGCTCCACGAGGGATTGTTCGAGATAGAAACGGGCGGTTTGTGCGGCCATTTTAAAGGTAACTAGTTTTTTAAAGTGTGTATACTTTGTATAAAGAGAGAGAGAGAGAGAGAGAAAAGAGTTACAAGATGAAATATTTTTTTATTTCATAAAAATTTCATGTACGGCTGAGTGGGTTAGGGCCAGCTTCCAACCCTACAACTCAACCACCAAATCTATAACTAAAGGCCATCCTAACAACTAACTCTATAACTCAACTAACGACCCTAAATCTAGTAAAACCCCTTAAAAATACTTTTCCTCCTCAAACTGTTCCAAAGAAATCAATCTTTGTCCTTCTCTGCTTCCTTCCAACACTTTTTCACACTCAAGTTCTCCCAACTCTTCAACAGCATTAGTGTCAGGCACCCAAACAACTAATCCTGCACCAAACGCTTTGGCAGACTCAACGCCTGGAATTCCGTCTTCAAATACTACACACTCGTCAGGTTTAATGTTGACGTAGGTTTCGGGGTTAGCGGATCTGGCCTTCAGGTCAGAGTTGATGGAATCCAAGGCAGCAATCCAAATGTCTGGAAATGGTTTGCCGCGACCTTTTTGGACCCGTGGATCATCACCAGTGACAATATGTTTTCCAAACACTTCGAACCCTTCCTGACCTTCACCGCCACTCTTTTGCAAGTTGGTTGTCTTCAACTCAAACATGTGTTTGTGCGAAGAGGTGGCCAGGGCGACAGGAATGTTATTCTTTTTCAACCACCACAGCAACTCTGGAGCACCTGGCATGAACTGGCACTTTCCGCTTTCCAACAATTTCTGCAAATTGTTGGTCATCGATAGATAATACTCTTCAGGAGTGTAAGGCAGCTGTGACCATGCGAGGAAGGTTGCAGCAGCTTCAGGGCCAGGTAAGCCTTGGAGTTTCAGTTTTATGGACCATGGAAGAGAAACTTTGGAAGGATCAGGGGAAGAAGAATTGGGCCCGTGGTGCAATGTGAGTAAATCGTTGATGGCAAGGGTGTAGAGTGATTCGGTGTTGATAAGCAGCCCATCCATATCAAAAAGGCAAGCTTTGAAAGGTGTAGCAGGGTTACTGGAGGTTCTAAAGAGGGTTGAAAGACTGTTAGACGGGAATTGAGACGGGTAATAGAAGAATCACATACGGTTGAGTCATTTTTGTCAAACTTTCAATCGTCAATAGTCGTAGATATTGTAGATATCGTAGATATCTCTAGATGCTACACACGCAGAGAAAAGAAAAGAATTTCAAATTTCAAAAAAAAAAAAAAAAAAAATCAACATTGACTATAGACTGCTTATGTAAGGCTACTATCAACTCAAACCTTTACCAATCACCAGTATCGTATCCACCATCATATCCTCCTCCTCCACCATAATCATCATACCTATCCTCTTCACTCCATTCACTCAACTCATGTCCAAGGATGGCACCACCAAGCAATCCTGCGCCTGCACCAAGTAAGCCAGCACCCATTCCACCGCCAAACTTGGATTTCTTCTTTTGCTGTTGCTGGGCTGGCAGGACTATTGGTTGTGCTTGTTGTTGGTACTGAGGATATTGCTGAGGTGGTGGTGGTGGGCCTTGTTGGTATTGCTGTGGAGAAGGGCCCTGATTATATCCTTGTGGTGGGCGGTTATAGCCTTGTGGAGGTCCTTGACCGTATCCTCTATTAGGACCTGCTTGGTTATAACTTGGTGGTGGGCCTTGACCATACCATTGATTACCTTGATTGTAACTCTGGTTAGGTCCTTGATTGTAACCCTGGTTAGGACCTTGATTGTAACCCTGGTTAGGACCTTGATTATATCCACCTTGATTAGGTCCTTGATTAGGCCCTTGATTAGGTCCACCGTATCTCTGACCTTGACCCGGTGGCGGACCAGAAGGAGCACCTCCATTTCCACCACCAGGAGGTCCAGTTGGTTTTTCCCATTGCGATTTGCCCGTGTTTAGGTCGACATAGTAATAGCTAAAGATTTCAATTGTTAGTATTCGAAAAAGAAGGTTAGGAGAGCAACAAAAGACATACGTGTTGTAGTTGTTGTCGAATTTAGCCATCCAGCCTAAAAAGCGTTAGTGATTAGTTTATAGTAGTACTTGTAAATGATAGACGATGGATTGGGAATTACCTGGAGGAACCGAAGGAGGATTAGACATTTTTATTAAAAGTATTATAATTAATAGCAGTTACAAGTGATGGATAAAAAAGAAGAGTTGAAATGATCAGTTGTTTTATAAACAGGCTGGTTGATTCCAAGGCGTCAAATGTAAATTATCTCAGCAGCTCATTAGATATCTATACATTTGTCCACGCAGAGAGCAATCGTCCATTCCCTGTTGATCAGTTACAGGCGTGATTATCATGTGATCTATGATATCCTAGAATGATGAACTCATGTCTGGCTGCAAAAAAAAGAAAGAATTCCAAGACTTTTATTCTTTTATTGCTTTTCAACTTTTTTTTTTTTTTTTTTCATTCTTAAACCTTTTCCTGAGACTCTTTAATTCAACGTTCTTTTATTATTATTCTTTTTATTTATTTAAAATGCCTTTTTGGAATAAACATAAATCTCCTGCTTCTTCAAACCCTTCAACTCCCTCGACTTCAACTCCGTCCTCTCCAGCTCCCTCTTCTCTATCCTCCAAACTCAAAAAGTTCTCCTTAAAACCTTCTCAATCCTCGTCCAAACAGTCCTCGCCCTCCCATGCCAAGTCTGCAAACAAAGCCAATAAGCGAGACTCGTTTAGACAATCTAAGCGTGACGAAGACTCGGATTACGATGATTTCCTCGGTGACGACATGCTTTCTGACGATGATACTCAGTTTGGTCAGATGGGGCAGTTTGGAGTACGGGGTGTCATGAACAATCAGATTGAAAATGTTGACCCAAGAGTGGGTGGCATGTCTAGAGAAGGGTTCCAGGTCATGCCTAGAAAGAGGACTTCAGGGCGTAATAAATCCTCCAATAATAATACTGGTAGTAATCCTGTTAACAACGTTAACAGTGCAACTGGAACAAATGGATTGAGACAAGGAATCAGTCCCAGCTTCAACCCACTTTCCAAACAGAGTTTGAGGGTTCCAGAGAATGTCGCTAGAAATGAACCTTCTTTCAGCCAAGCTCAGTCAGTTCAAACCAACCCAATTCAGAGCCAAGCTCAAGCGCAGGTTAGTCCTACTCAAACTCAAGCTAACCCAGTTCAATACCAAACTACGCCCAAAGCTCCTTCCACTCCTAAAACCCCGTCTAGACCAAGGGCGTCTTCAACTACCACGCCTAAAGCTTCAAACTCTCCCAAAACCTCAACCACTCCTAAAGGTTCGACCACTCCCACTTCTACTCCACCACCAATCCCATCCTCTTCTCTTCATTCCCATTCCCATTCCCACGTCTCCCACAACTCCTTCACTTCCCATGCATCTCATGCCTCGTTCGCTTCCCACATATCCCACGCTTCCCACACCTCGCACACCTCGCCCTCTCTAATCTTTGAACGCAGCGTGCAAGACTTGTCAGCTCCAGCCAGTCCTTACAACAACAACATTCCGGCACATTATGCGTGCGACGATCATATTCCGCCAGTGCTTATTGCCAGTAGCGAGGTGCTGGCTGCCGACGGGGAGGTTGTTGCTGTGGATGGAGAGGTTGTTGCTGATGACTTGGTAGGTGATGAGCGTGTAAACGCGGCAAAAGATGGTGAAGAAGGAAGTGAGGATGAGGATGCAGATGATGAAGGAATCGTCATGACTGGTCGTAAATACCAAGAATTGTCTGAACAGCCAAATGGTGCTAAAGGAATCGAGACAAGTCCAAAATCATTTTCTTTTTTGATACCCTCATCCCAGGAGCAAACTCAAGGCCATCCGTCTTCACCACAAGAACTGCGTAAACATTCCAACAATTCGGCCTCCTACTCGACTCTCAACTCAGCCTTGGGTTCATCCTCAACAGGATTGAACTCCCCACCCGGAAAGAAGAGACGTGACGTGAGGGTGTTGTCTTTTTGCTCGTTTGCTGATTTGGTATCTACTGAACAAGCCCAGCAGCAAGCGCAAGCTCAGGCTCATCAGCAGGTTCAGAGTGGATTGAAGGCGGGTCAGGTTGAAGATACCCTTATTAGCAATAATGTTGATGAAAGCCGTGAAATTCCTAAAGGATTTGAACTTGTTAAAGCGGCAGAGCCTGTTGGTGGAGCGATTGAGTCCAGCAAAAGTCTTAAAGTCTTGCCAACAGGTCACCCAGGCTCATCCAACTCTTCTGAACTGCCAATTTCTCCAGTTTCCGAAGTCTCTCGTACATCAGAAATCTCTGAAGTTTCAGGAGATTCGCAAGTTTCAGAAGTATCTGAACTATCAGGCTCCGAGCTCTCAAGCTCTGGACTGCTGGACCACCAATCTTCGACAACCACGACGTCTAGTAATTTGGATGGTGGAGCAGATATTCAACCTACAGTTTACAACAAGATGGTTGAGCCCATTGTAATCCAATCTACAGAAGTCAAGCCTACAGAGGTTAAATCTACAGCCACTCAACTCACAGAAGTTGAACCAACCAAAAGTTTCACAAAACAACAAATCCAAGATGATGAAGAAGATGATGATGATGATGAGTCTTGTTTCTATGATGCCAAGTTATGGAAGCCTTCTGACAACAATAACAATGAACAATGTCAAGGATACTAAATAAGATGATACTCTGGAGATTTTTTCAAATCATCAACTTGGAACTTGGAACTTGATTACTTTTTTCTTTCATCTTTTTTTTTTTTTTATTTTAATTTTATTTATGATTTCTATAACCTCTTATAATATTTAATAATACAAAAATGTAATTCAACGATTCAAACTTTTCATGAATTCCAAGCAATTGTGTATATATATATATATATTTTTTTTTTTATAATTATGGTTGCGCGCATGAAATGTTAAAAGCATCAAAACAGGTACATCAAAAACCCATGTACATTTAAGTTTTTTACGTTTGAAACCGAAAAAGATTTAAACAGTGCATATATATACACACACACACACACGACAAGTCCAGCCAGTCAAGAGACAACCATTACAAGGTATCAATAGTTGAGGTAGTATTTATTTTATTAGCGTAGTATTGAAAAAGTATTTATAAAACAAGCAAATGTATCAAGCCCACAGAAAACCCTGTTTTTTTTTTTTTGTTTTTTTTTTAATATTCCATTGGAAACTCAGAGGGAAAAGCGTGGGACTCAATCTTGGGATCCGTAAACATTGGCGGTTTCTCGGGCACAGCCAACACGTTTCTTCCTTCCAGCAATCTAAACTGGACACCTTTCAACAAATTGTACACGACCGTCAAGATTGGCGTTTCGACGCGGAGGTTTCTGGCAATGCGGAGCGGGTTGCCCAGAATGGCTTCGATTTCAACCGGATTGCCCTTTTCAATGTCGATCTGCATCGAAGGCTTGTAGTAAAGGCCTTCATCCGAGGTCTGCATGATTTTGCGAATGTCGGCAGGCATCTCGTAGCCCGCCTTTTTGGCAATTGCAATGATTTCGAGCATTGCCGGTAAAATGACAGCTTCGTCGATGCCGGACAGGTAGCATCTGCCGACGTCCAGCTGCATGAGCCCACACATGGTGTTGTAGGTCGAGTTGTAGACAAGCTTCCGCCATCTCCAAAACATCAAGTCCGGGACGTACTTGCAGTCGACGTTGCTGGCCGCGTAGGCGTACACAAAGGTCTGTGCGACAGAGGCTTGGAACTCAGGCGAGTGGAACTCGTTGTCGTAGTAGCCAATCTTGATACTGTCGTGCTCGTACTGCTCAATGTGGCCGTTGAAATTGTGGGATCCAATCATGCTGATGCCCGATAAGCAGATGCAGTGAGGAAATGCTTTGAGAATAGGAGGTTCCATGTCGATACCGTTTTGGATCAAGACGACTGTGGGGTATTGGATATCCTTCTCGTCAGCACTCTTGGCCTCCTGCTTCTTTTTTTTTTCCATAGCAGGCCTGATGATATCTTCAGTCTTGACAATGTCAGGCAACGCTTTAACCGCCACAACCACATAGTCAAAGACTGCATTTTCATCCTTTTCGCGCTGCTTCAGCTGCTTCACGCCTTGCTCAACGCTGTTGACAACGGCCGACGGCTTCCATCCTACCAGTTTGCCGTGGTCAACCGAATTGACCGAAAACCCGTCGGCACTCACTTTCTGGTAGTCCGAGCGCAGGACGGAGGTCACGTGCGCGAACCCGCCCTTCTCGAGGCCGATGCTGGCGATGGTTCCGACGCCGCCGGAGCCGACCAGCAAGATGTTTAGTTTTTTAGGGGGTGCAAAGGTATCTGGGACGATGATGGTGGTCATGGGGTAGTGTATAATATGTATAATGTGTATAATGTGTTGATGGTTATGGGATTGAATAGGTTTATATACAAGAAAAGGATGTTATCTAATCAATTGATTGTTTATCTCTTAGTTTTAGTTTTCTGTAAACAGAGTTTGTAACCGAACCGGTCAAGACTTGTTCAAGGTGTATTATAGCTGGGGAAATGGGACAAGTGAAGTGTATGGCTATTCATAGCGAAAAATAAAAAAAATAAAAAAAAAAATAACGAGTAAAAGGAGATGGCGTGCGGCTGTGCAGGGTTAGGGTGTGGAAATGCCCGATATCGCCGTGAAGCACTTTTCTCCGCGGCTATTTGGGGAAAAAAAAAACGAGAGATGGACCATGTATTTAGCTATCACAAAGTTTTGAGATAACCAACTGGCTAGTTTGAAAGGGAAAAAAACACTTTTTTCCCTTTCAAATAAAAATAAAATAAACCTTTCTTTTTTTTACCTCTCCTGCACTGTATGTTTTGTAGGTACAAGAAATAATTTTTCAATTCCGAAAAACCCTTCCACGACGCCTTGAACGCGTTTTTTTGTTTGACAGCCGCAGAGCAAATAAAACGCGTTTTTGACAGGTGCAGTGCACGCGCGTGTCGTTTGTCTCAATTGCAATGGACTGAACCAAAGTGGTGCTCGGAGTACGTACAAAACTAGTGCCTACGACCACGACTAGTGGTAAAAACCAACTTGCCGTGTGACGTTTAAAGTTTTCAATGGTCTCCCAAACACGAACCGGGCCTTTGTTTCTTTTTGTGTCTTTGTCCGCGCGCCTTGGAAGAATAATAAGAAAAAAAAAAAAAAAAAAAAAAAACATAACTTCTTGTACCACCTCTTTTTTTACTCTTGTCTCAATCCTAAAATCTAGACTGACGTGACGAAACAAAAAAATTGACTTTTTTAAAACTCGGCTTACAATACCGGCCCATTTGTTGCTCACTAATCTCCAACAACCCTTTGGAGCAAACAGGGAAACACACACAAGAACAAGAAAAAGAGTCTAGCCAGTGAAAGACATGCCATATGTCTTTACTATATCTTGATTCTAAAACAAAGGCCTTTTCTTTTTTCTTTTTTTTTTTTTTTTTTTTTTTTTTAGACACTGTTGGCTCTACAAGAAACAAAAACAGCCGCACTTGCTCTGGCTTGCGCACAGACTGATTTTACAAGGTTTGTATATTTTGGTTCTTTTTTTAGCCTTAATTTACGAGCAGTTTGTACATCCATATCAACTTTTGTTGGAAAAATAAAAAAAAGATATTAATTATTAAATAGAAAAAAGCAAGAAAATTTCAATATATATATATAATGGGATATTTTTTTTATTTGGAAGCGCTGACAAGAGTCTCCCAATGCTTAAAACTCAGCGTCTTGGCCAGGATTGGCAGTCTTGTAGTTCAGAATCTTCATAATATAGTGCAACAGAACGGCAATGCCCGAACCCATCATAGGTCCAAGCCAGTAGATCCAGTGGTAGTTGGGGAACTCGGCAGCCGCAATGCAAGGACCAAAGGTTCTAGCAGGATTAAGACCAGCACCGGTATAGTACACTGCGTACAAGTGTCCCACAAAGAGCGAAAAGCCAATAACCATGGGCGCCATGAACGTGGCACGGTGCTTCTCAACCGCCATAAACAACACGGCCGTGCACAGAATACCGGTACCAAACATCTCAATAAACAGGCCCTGGGTTCGCGACGCACCGCCGCCCAAACCGTTGGTGAACGCAATGGGACCAGGCGTCATCGCAGACACGGCGCCGGCAGCAGCCATGCCGGCAACCATCTGGGCAAGCCAGCAGACCGCTGCTCGGGCAGGGCCAATGGCGCGGGCACCCAACAGCGCGAGCGTCACGGCAGGGTTGAGCTGGCCGCCAGAAATACGGAAAAACAAAAAGATGTTGACCATCACGCTGAACCCGAACCCGAACGAGATCATGATCAGCTGGGCTGGGTCAGAACCCTTGCCCTTGCCGGGAATGGTCGGGTCCTGGTTGGCGATTTGGGCGATTTGGAACGCAAAGAGCAGAAACAGAAAGGTGCCGCAGAACTCGGCAACGAGCACAATCAAGTGGTTTCGCAGTCCGTCCGGAAGACCAAGCACCCTGACAGGCTGGGTGAATCCGTCGGGCGTGGGCGAGGAGGGCTTGGGCTCTTCAATGGGTAAGACAGCAGAGGTAGACATTTGGCGAAAAAGCTACTGAGGCTGGGAGGTGAGGGAGGTTAGGTGAGGGAGTTGGTTTTGAGGAGGCCAGAGGCGAGGAAATGGCTGGTTTATATAGAAAATGGCAGCTGAGACTGCCGGAGCCAGTCTGTTTCAGTTTGGAAGAGGTATAAGGCGGAGGTATAGAAAGTGAGGCTGGCTTTGTTTCACGGTTTTGAGGTTTTGTGGTTTTTGGGGGTTTGGAGTTTGGGAGTTTTTGGGGTTTTGTGGATTTACAATTTACGCCGGCGAAATGTGGTAAATCCATTGTTTGGGTAAATTTCTTTAGTGTTCCGCCTTGCACGGCAAAGTCCACAGAAAACTTGCCAGTGTATTTTTATTATTTCCCCTTCCAAATGCACTTTACCCAGTCAAACGACCTGCCTAATTCTGGAACAACAGCAAGCGTGACTACAGCACTGTCCTTGCGGCCAGGCACCGGGACCCCCCGGACCCGCCAAAAATAGAAGCCTCGGAATGGCTGTCGGGTCTCGCGCTCGCAGCGCCCTTTTCTTGGCCGGGCAAACGAGTCGACTGTTAGTATTAGTATTAGTATTATTAATATTAATATCAATAATGTAGTGGACTGTTCCTGAGTTTGGACTTTTTACTCTGATTTTTTACTCTGCATTTACATTCTTGTTTTAAAGTTCCCGCCAATACGCCATTAGTACGCGACTAGTACACTACCAACACACTTCTGACACGCTACCAACACACTACCACACCATCTCTAGACGCCCAAAGGTATAAGGGGGGTATAACCTACTGTGCTGGCCGGGATATGATCCCGTCGGGCTTGGCGTTCCTGGCCGGACGACCCGCCAGTGGCCCGCCATTTCACCGCGCTTTTGCCCGCAGATTGCAAATCGACAGCTCGGGCATTGTTCCAGTGACGTTAACGTGAAGGCGCTGAGGCTCAGTGCTGTGCTTCGTTTGATCAACGCTACTGTGCTTTTACTCATACCGTCTTGAACCGGGATGGCCTATAATCCTCTTGGTAACGAGCAATGCGATGGCCGCTAAAGTTCCGCGGTCTGGTCTCCTTCCAAATATCCAAATAGAGGCGGGATATGTATGGCAGGAAGAAAAAAAAAAAAAAATAAAAAGGGCCATGCAAAAGGCTTTGTTCTTTTTCTTGCAAAAATCGGTCGTTAAAAATAGATTTTTCGGCAAAAGGCGGTTTAAAAATAAAACAATAGCCATTGTGTTTTACGGAAATGCAATTCTGGGAGGGTAACTCAATGGCCGACGATTGCTCGGGCCGTCTCTGTGTTCCGGTCTATTCCTGGGTGTGTGTTTCGGTCTATTGTGTGTTTGTTCCAGTCTATTTCTGTGTGTCTGTTCCTTGCGTATGAGTACCCAAGGTTGAGTTTAAAAGCTACCTGTCTACAGTTTCATGTTCTTCCTTCCTTCTTATTTATTATTATTATTATTTTTTTTTCAAGGCTGTTCCGAAGGAGGTCCTTCTCATGTTGCTAGTGGAGGCGGTAGATGGTCTAGGTTTTTTGTATTTCGACTGTTTCACAAAATAATAATAATAATAATAATAATAATAATAATAATAATAATAATAATAACAACTAAGAAGGAAGGAAGAATAAAAACCGGTTTCGGTGCCTGGTTTCAACACGGCTCGCGTGCCGGCAATGAGATAGTTTAAACTAGCTGGTTAGCGCAGTGCACATTCTTAACCACCCACATGGAATGGCTTCTATGCCTTTCCAACAGCCATTGTAGACCTATGCTGTTCACGTGTCGCAGTGCTTTTTTTTTTTTTTTCGACAGTGTCCCCTCGAAAAAAAAGCAGCCATGCACTCTGCGATGACCATAAGTAGGCTTTTTTTTAATGCCCATTTTATTAAATTTATTGCTCTCTCGATAATATTACCATTACTGCCATCCTACGAAAAAAAAAAAAAAAAAAAAAAAAAGAAAAAAAAAAAAGTAAATCATGAAAGCTGAATAAATCAAATATGACTAGTCATTCTTGGTAGTATACATTTACTTTTGCAAAAAATTAAACATTAACATTAATAAAAGAAAACGCCATACTCGTATCTTGGTTTTCATCAAATACTCAACGTCTGGCTTCGCTGACTACGTCTCGTAGTCACACGCTGCAAAGGCATGGGTAGTGCGTTCAAAAGATCATCAGCGTCTACTTCATTGTTTCCATTGCCAGAGTTACCACTAGTGATACGATTAATACCACTCATTCCACTATTGCCAGTACTGTTATTACTGTTATTGTGGCTTCCACTACCACTTCTCATCATTCTCCGGCCACCTTTCCATCCAGATTTACCCATTTCATTAGGATTATTGGCACCATGAACGAAAAACTCTGGGCTACCTTGGTCTTCTTTTTCCCCCCTCTCACGCATTGAAACTTTATTGTGCAAATCTTTGCCATTGCTGTCTTTAACTCCATTGTTTTTGTTCCTGTCACTCCAATGATCGCCCTCTGTTTTGTGCCGGTGGTGGCGGGACCCCCAAAGTTTATTCAAGTTGTCAAGGCCTTTTTCGGCAAAATCAAAAACACTGCTGTGGTGATGTTGATTATGGTTATGGCTTTGATGGCCACTCAAGACACCGCCCGGCTTTTCGTCGCTCTTGTACCCATCGTCGTCCTCAACCTCGCCACGCCTTGTGTCCTCATTGGTATTGCTATTGATATCGTTATTGCTGTGCTTTACTTCATGTCCAAAACTCTTTTCCCCGTCATTGCGTCGATGGTGATCGCCATGTTCATTACCAACTTCGGAAGAGCTGCGATTTCTATGAAACCCAAAAAGCGAAAGCCACGGCTTCCCTTCCTCTTTTTCATTTTCATTTTCATTTTCTCCTCTTTCCTCGGCCCCCGCCTTCTGGCTTTCACTGGTAGTGCTGGTATTATGACTATTATTGCCGTCGTTATTTTTGCGCTCGTCGCTGTAGGGAATCAATAGTGGAGGTGGAGCAAATGAAGATCCCATATTAGCAGCAAATTGCTTGGGAAAGTCAATGGTACCTTTACGTTCCAGCATACCTCCATCCACACCATCAATACCAGTAAAGCCTGTAAACGGCTGCAGTGAAGTCGCTAGATATGAATCGCCCCGCCCATCGTCACCACTCCCGCTCGTATTCGTGCCGTTGTTGCGAACGTTCATCTCGTTGTAAGAAGTTGGCGAGTGCGTGAAATAAGAGTCACCTTCTTGCCCGTTTTGCAGTGTCAGTAGTGGAATGAATCCTAACCCAGGCTCAACTCTTTGTTCTAAAGAAATGTATGAAGGCACAGAATCACAAGACTTGAGTGAAGTTGACGAAAACTCAGAACCTGTAAAACTCATCGAATCGTCTGTTCCGTTGGCTCTTTGCTGCCAATCCGGGACCAACGGTCTTGAAAGAAATCCGTGTGAAAATGAATGACATCCAACCAAAAACTTGATCAAATCCACAAGTTCTTCCATATACTCAATCACCTCTTCAGTCGCGCCACTCGACGCGCTCCAACCCATGTACTGGTCCCGTAGCATGCTGTTTTCTGTCTCAGGCTTGTCAACAAGTTGCTGGAACAAAAGCTGCCGAACAACATTCACAACACGCAGGTGCGCGATTCGTGGCGACGGCAAAAACTGAGGAACTGGGCTCTTAGAAAACAACGCTTCTTCAGCAACCCTCAGCAGCGACGCCATGGACGCATACGTTTCTCGACGGTATACGTATGTGTACGGGCATAGCTCGTCCAAAACCGCAGACCCGTACTGCTGTCGCAAAAATCTAATGTTGTTGCAACGATCAAGGATTTGGTTGAGCACAAAAATGATTTCGCTGTAAATCTCGCTGCGTATTTTAAAAGACCCTTTCAAACGGGGTTCACGTTTAGACACTCCAAGCAGCGTTTCTGCAGTTTGAAGCGAAGCTCGTGCCTTTTTTTGATACTTGCTAAACATCTGCTCGCTGTGCACGGATTTGTGAGGAGCTTCTCCGTTCAACCCGACAGCTAGCTGCAGGTTGATAAGCTGGCTGTATTTCAGCGCATAAATGATTTGGTCAACAAGCAAGACTCGGGCCTTTTGGGGAAACACAGTAATGTTGACAAGCGTAGCTGCTGTTCCGCCAATAATCATTGACAAACATCGTTTTCCGTAGTTTTCAAAAATGGAGCCTGATACGCCATGGCTTCTAAGCGTTGAAAGAGGAACAATGGCCATACTAACAATTCCCAAAACTCCGGCTTTACCGAATGGTGAATAGAAAGTGAAATAGTAAAACGGTAAAGCTCCTAAAAACATCAGCGCGACCATCAGGTATCTGTCGTCTCCGTAGTCTCCAGCAAGGTAGATGCATAAGCCCCAAGTAGAACCCAGCGTAACACAAATAATACGGGTAATAGCACCGAAACTGGTGGCTCCCACGTTGGTTTCCAATGACGATAAAGCAGCGAAGCCAACCCACGCGCCTCGATAATTGGCGTACCAAGCACTCATGTTGTGTGAAAATCCAGGAAAACTAAGGAGCAGCAACAGAAAAACGGTTCTAAATGCATTCTCCAGGTGAAGCTTTCGTTTAGACATAAACCGTAGAACCTTAGATAGAAATGCTTTAATTGAAGATTTAGTTTTGTGAAGAATGTGATAAATCCAAAATAAAGGCTTGTGTTCATGCTCTTGTTTGGGTTTCTTTTTTTGGTTTCTAGCCAAATTTTCTTCTCTTTCTTTTTCAAAATCTTGACCACTCTGTTTTGTTGCATTGATACTAGCAGTTTCTCCTTCCTGAGGCTCGTCTGAACCCGACTTTAAAAACTTGTACCAAGCCTTTTTGGAATTGAGGCTCGAAAACCAAATATGCTTTCCTTTAAACCACCCTCTGGCCTCTCGCCTTTGTCGCGTTTCCAGCAGCCTTCTCATTTGTGACAAAATCTTGGAAATAAGAATCGAGTTTTCGCGAAAATTTAAAATAAACATAGACATGATAAAGTATTCTTCACGAGGAACAAGGTATATGTAATCCACTTCTTGGTCAGACACTTTTGCAAGTTCTTGCTTGATGATTTCGCTAAAATTCTGGTTTGCTTGTGCTAGTTCTCGAAGACACTCGTCGATTTGTTCAACAGTCACTGGGTACTTCACCTTGCGTGTTTCTTCATTAATTTCTTCAAACGAAATGTCGTCTACGTTTGAAAATTTAACGTTTTGAACATTGACATCGTATGCGTACGCTAAAACAGATTTCGACTGGTTCAGAGCGTGTAGTGCGACTTTAGTGACATCTTGGACTGGATTTTTAATGGAATGAATAAACTCAATAATCATTTCTCTGTCAGAATAGTCCACTTCTTTTTGTGGCTTGATACGTTTCAAAAGTTCTTTTGCGCTTTTCATTTCTGGTATCTCTTGCTTGGTATCCGCTTGTTTTTTAGCCACAAAAACGCTCAGCACAAGCTCGCAAGCAACGTGTAAGGCATTTGTGGTATTGTTCAAAGAGTGCAGGTTTTTGAGTAAAGGCTTGAGTTCTTGAGGTGCCATGTAGGAGTATGATAATTCATACGTGCACTCTAGCATTGTAGCAGCACTTTGGGCAAACGCAGTTCTTACCTTTTTCTTTTGGGCAATTAGGAACGCAATTTTATCAGCATATTCTTTGGCAGAAGCGGGGTCAGCGTCGTGTAACGAGACAAAGAGATAAGAGGTATTGCTAAACATGACTTGAAGCTCATGAATTACATCTAGTGCCGTAGAACCAATATATGTAGATCCAAACTCTGGGAAAATGGTGATATTGATGATAAAAGAAAGACCGATTCCAATGATAATCGGGACACTGAAATTATGAGCAATTTGTTCAAGGGTAGTTGAGATGGGCATCAGGAAAGAAAAGTGGGATATCAGAAACACAACAAATGCAAACGGGTAGACTCTTGGAGCAGCGCTGCGGATATATCCCACAAAGATCAAAACAAAGGCATCCAAAACAATAAACAAACCAAACGATTTTTGGATATCGTGGGTATCATGAAATATTTTTCTAGCCAAGTAGTGGCCAAACAGGGTATATGGAATGCCCAATAGTACACCGCCCAGACCAAGTACCAGCGACTGCATCATTGCACCTAGTCGTCTACCGGGATGCATTGAGACAGATATCAAGGAACAAAGATAGCTGGATGTACCAAGCTTTGCATCTACAGGGTTGATACAAGATAAAGTGAAGCATAACGAAGTCAACAAAGTAGCTTTAAACATGCGTTTTAGCTGAGTTGGCTTGTAACCGTAAATGAAAACATGTTTTTGGATGAATTTAATGATCTTTGAATATATATTTTTAAGCTTTGGTGGAGGCTTCATAATTAAAAAGGTCAAGTAAATATATTGAAGAAGACACAAAATAATTAAGACGAGCCAACGTTAAAATTCATATCGAGAAATTAAAAAATTAAAAAATTAAAAAACCGATGAGTAAGCTAGATCTACATGCATTCAGCCGCACACTTACAATATTTAAAACTTAATTTCAAAATCCAGATTTTTAAATGTGAAAAATTTTATTCAAATACATAACAAAAAACAAAAAGAAACAAATGCAAAAAAAAATTTTTAAAAAAAGAGTCGTAAAATGCAAAAATAAGAAAAGTCATTAAAATCAATCAACTGTCAATTGAATTTATTTGGCAGCGTTGGTAACAACCTCGGCAACTGGGGTGGCCACGCTTGGAGCAGCAGTAGTTACAGTCTTAGCAGATTCTTTGGAAATGTTCTTGGCCCAAGCGTGAGAAGCCAAAGGGCCAAACTGCTGAGCGAAAACGCGGTACTCCTTGAAAGACTCAAAGTGAGAGACTTCGGAAGCTTCAACGTGAGGGTTGGCAGCAGTGGAAATGATTCTGGAGGTGGAAATCATACGGGATCCAACAAGGAATCTGGTGGAGGCTTGTCTGGCAACAGAAGATCTAATAGAAGCAATCATTCTTGTAATTTGAGTTGAGTGGTTTGGAAAGTAAGTTTGTTAAACTTGAAAACGTTTATAGATGTTTGATTTAAAGTATTGAAAGTGATAGATTGAAGTATTGTAAAAAAAATTCAAAATGATTCATGAGAAACAGAGACATATTTATATTCTTTCAAGTGACACTGATTTCATTTGGACCTGAGTTCACGACGTAAAGAAAACGAGATGGTCTCATTAGACGCACCATACCAGACCGGTCTAAACAGACCCCGATCAATGTGATTTTATTGGTCGATAGCCAAAAGCCCATAACTGATAAGATGTAGCACCGGTTATCGAGAGATCATTAAACGCTCCTTTTGACCAGTAGAATCGCTTTGTCATATTCTAGGGATTTGTAATTACTTGAATATTAGTAATCTCGCGTCATTACAGCTGCGATTCTGAATCAAAATCATTGGTTTTATGCTTCTTGCAGTATAAAACATTGGAGAAAGTGACTATAGCTGCTTGTAAGAAAAGGCTTTGAAATAAAAACGTAATCCTAGAATAAAAAAATTTTCCTGGCAGGTTTGATTTAATTAACATTTTCTTTAGTTTCTTCGGTTAAGAGTAAATTTGCAATGATGAATGGCATAATACTGTGGTGAAAAATCTTTTTTCACGTTTCTTTGATTCTTCACTAGCCCGTGGAGAGCCGGATAGAAAGTATCAAAGTCCCCGAAATTAACCGTGCAACACAGTCTTCTCCACTTTTAAAGTGAAAAATTTCATGCAAAAAACGGCGAAGGGAGTCCGCTAGATGAGACATATTATATAATGATTATGTAAATGATTACATAAGTGTATATTAGACATTGCTAAATGTTTAATCTCACTGACAAAGATAAAAAGGCTGAGTAATCATCTTCTTTTATAATAAAATTTTCCGAAGTTTTGCACGTGCTAAACGTTAAAAATTTTCACAATTTTCAATCACGTCATAGCGTTTTAGTGTTGGTACTGGAAATAGGTGCTATAGAAGAGACATATATTCAATACACACCTCTTAACAAGTTGTTGTTTTTTGATCTCTCCACATCCCCTTAGTGAGAGTTCATATTGGAAAATGGTCTCATTAAGCAATACAACTGTGCATTAAACTATTAAGGATTGATGGAAGAAAAAAAAAAACTAGTGTACAATGTGACCAGTATGGGGTGATTGCCCTTTTGTTTGTGACTTTTGTCAATCAAACTCTTATCTCTTATTTCGATTCCATTGCACTCTGAATAATAAGGTTATTATTGCCTTTTATTCATGACGAAAGCCGGGGTAAAAGTACCGTTGATCGTATATATAACTCTCGTACTTGATGTATTTATTTTTTCACTTTTATAAACGGCTGGATTTGACAGGGCTGTCGTGGAGATAGCCGCACGCAAACATAGACACACTCACACACGGTTATTCCTACAAAGGCTATAACCGCCAACTTGACTAGTCTTTACCGCTTGGCGCTAATTCTAGTTTTTTGTTATTTTGTATTTTATTTGAGTTGAAATTGTCTCGTGTTTTCCTATGAAACAGTTATAAACATGACAGTGAAATAGCTCCTATAGCATACTATTATGCCCCATAGTTGAGTAGTGTATTGATAAAGATAATGGGATTATAACCCCTAAAGTAGGCATAGAGAACCAAGTGGATATGAATCAACTTTTATTCGGGCTAAACTCTCGCATAGTGTAAGTTGATGAGGCAAGAAACGATCGTATCGGTCTTCACACCCACCAGCGACTGCACAAAGCATGGTGAAAATCCATACCAACAAAGAACAAGCAACCGGCAGGTGGGTGCACCAGTCACTACCAAGACCGTGGTCATATCGTGCTATTTAGTAATTCTGTCGTACAGCCGCTCGAAGTGACAAGAAGGTAGTTTCATAGCCTGTAAACCAACTCAATCAATCAATCCAGATAGTCAAGACCAAGTTTTATTCAAACTGTAGCGTCTTATCTACCAATTGGTTTGACTGCAAACAAACAAAAGACTCGCGGTGGTCTATTTTATTTCAGACACGCCACCAAGTTGATGTAGATTAACAAGTCTGCTTCTTGGTAAATCATGTGTGTTTAATGCTTGACTGTTATATGAGTAAGTTGAGCCTGCAATGCTAGTTTAAGTCAGCTGAATAGATACCCAGGCCCAAAGTAATAGAAACTCATTTAAAATTACAATTGATATCAAAACATATACATCTTACAATGTTCAAATTGAAATTAAGACTCGATGAGTCCTGCAAGAATGTGTGAATTTGTCAGAGATTCTGATAAATTAATAGGAAATTCAAAGCGGTGAGTTTTATGAAAAGGTGATTACTGCAAACATCATGTGTTTTTGAAATTATAGCACCTAAAGAGGAAGTATCAAAATGCTTGATGAATTCAGAATTCCCGAGTTATCTTTCGAAACTGAAAATACAAGAATATGCTGTAGTTAACTAGATTCTGTTCTACAAGTATATAAAAATCAATTTCATTGCTAAAACCATGTAGGATTGGGCCCGAAAATAGTAATTTCGCGCCATGTTAGTTGGAGCCAAGTTCCTTTGTTTGTGTAGGAATAATCTCTCGTCGAACCTAACAACTCGGGAACTCATCTAGATTCACAATACGTGAGTAGTCTTTGATAAAAGAATGGCCTTAAGGTCTGTACAACATAATAATCTTTATTCCTCTTAAATATGAAAAACACTTGGTCATGCAATCTGAGCGTTAAATACAATTAGCATACTGTTAAATCTATCAACACTGGCCTCGTCACTTTGTTTGTAAACTCATAATCCTTCAAAATCAAACATTCAAAGATATCCCAAGAGGCATATGCTTAGTCCCAATTGTAGTTTACTTTACATTGATTCAGTAAAGTGCTCTCAGACCACTAACCTTTTATTTTTCTTTTCTCTTTCTTGCTTACGTTATATCATGATAATTCCTATTATCATTTTATAGATTTTTGTTTCTTTGGAAACGCTGCCAACTAAACAAGCCTAGTTCCGAAAATATACCCTTTTAGTCAACTATTTGACCTAGCCCCAATTCCGATTCTGAGATAACCATTAACTACAAAGTATTCATTTTAATAAAACCTTTTGATATATATCAAACAAAAATAGTATAAAAGGAAAAAAAAAAAAAACTACCCGGTAAAGATGTAACACAACTCAACTTATCACGTGACTTATATCAACAAAGCAAAAATATATTAGCCCACGGTGGGACTCGAACCCACAATCTTCAGATTAGAAGTCTAACGCCTTAACCATTGGGCTACGCGGGCTTCCTGTAAACATTTTGAAAATTTAAATATTTGATTGCTTTCCTAGCTTCTTGATAATTGTGACAATATTGTTTCTTGCTAAATGGCCCTGAGCGTACCGTACAATTTTTTCAAGGTGCAATCCAAGGTGCTAGAAAAGATTGTTCAGATCAAATTGACAAATCATCTACTTCCAAACGAACAGTTTGACGCTATAAATGGTTATTGCGCGATTGATGCAGTTGGTAAACTTGTCCGGCGAAATGAAACGTCTAAAGACGTTACTTTGGCAATCATGATAGATATTCAAGGGGCGTTTGACAATGTCAATAGAAACAATCTAGTTGACACAATGCTAGATATGCAGCTACCCAAGTCTCTGATTAGTTGGACTTACCAATTTGTCAGTGACAGAAGTGCTAGCATGATGATGGATATGTGCAAAGGACCAGTACAACCGGTGTCTACGGGAGTTCCGCAAGGTTCAACTATTTCACCGCTACTGCTTTTGATTTACTCTACACCAATGTATCAGTTGATCAAAGACTGTGGAGCTACACCATCAGGTTTTGCTGGCGATGTAACTATTATTGTTCAAGGCACTATTGAAGAAGTGCTCTGATTGGGCCACTTCCAGAATGACCAAGATTGGCATCGGCGACAAGTTGAATTTTGTTCACTTTGACAAACAGTGGAGCAAGCCCAAGTTGAAAGTTAAGCTACTTTGCCGTCAGGCAAAGAATTGTTGGTGTTTACAAAACCACACACCTATTGATGTATTACAGAAAAGAAGGTGGTATAATGCCATATGGTATTAGACTGGACTTGATGGCTGCAAAAAAAGTGATTCGACTACTGCACAAGCTGAGCGAGACAA